>JAYJKW010000152.1:0-39517 GCA_035084275.1 Hydrolagus colliei
GCACAGCAGCCAGCGTCCCACAAACAGATGCGGATTGAAATGACCAATTCATTATTTAAAAAAAAATATTATTATCAGCCGCGTGGACTAAGGATACTTGCCAAGGTTTTGCCCTACCTGGAATCAAATCCAGGTCCCTCGCTTGCTAGGCGAGCGCTCTAACCACTGAGCTGTAGGACTTCTCAGCAACATACCGGCCCTGCAATCAAAGCTCTTGCCAGGTAGCGGAAAAGCTTGCCCGTCAGTGCTCTCAAAGGCAAGCTACGCAGTCTCAGCTGGTTTAACTTCAGCAGTACCTCCAATCACACTCCCCAAGCCTTGCCTCTTGCCAACCTGTGTATTACACTTCCCAGAATTATGTAAGCAGGGAGATAGTGGCATCCCATTGCCAAACACAAGGAATTTCCATGTAAAGGTGGTACACGGGAAAACTCTCGTTGTGGTTTGGATCATTTTAAGCCCGGTGATGGGGTTCCACATGTGCTGACCAAAAACACTTTGGGGTCAGTTGTTGGAAAATGCTGAAAGAATAATTTACGGTATCATTTGACTTCAATTTCAACTTTAGAACACGTTCATCTGTGCAAAGGGATGTAATCATTCTCCTCTCGTTGTCTTCTGTCCTCCACCTAAATTTTTCCTTTGTCTTTCTTTCCCCGCCCCTTTCTCTGCTTGTCCTTTAATCTGCTCCCTTCCAACATCCCCCAGGTCTAATGAAAGGTCATCGACCTGAAACATTAACTTATTTTCCTCTCACCATAAATGCTGTCTGACCTGTTGCGTTTTCCCGGTAACGTCTCTTTTTATTTCAGTTTTCCAGTGTCTGCAATATTTTGCCTTTTGTAATCCTTCATGTGCTTCACAGGATGCATCAGGATGAAACTGTTCTTTTGATATATTTGCATTAATGTCACAAAGAAATACATATCAGAATCTCCCTTGATTCATGAAACGTTAACAGGATTGAATCTCTGGATGAAATCTGTCAGTGTCAGCTTGGTTCCTTTGCAAGCACTCTCACCTCCCCAGTGAGTCAAAAAGTTGTGTGTTTAAACCACACATGGGGACTTTGAACTCACCATGAAGGCAATCCAGTGCATCGGTGGGGAATTGCTGCGTTGTCAGAGATGCCATCCTTTGATTTAGACATCAACCTCAGGTCCCGTCTACTTGTTCAGGTTAAAAATCTCCATGGTACTATTCGAAAATAGATAGACCCCCAAATAAAATCGGGCATTCATTTGTGGGCCAATACTGTGTGTATCCTGTGTTCGCCCACTAAAAATGCAGTTACTGCATCTTACAGTAAAATCCTGTGCAACGCTATGAGACATTTCAATTATGTAAATAAGACAGTAATAATGAACTGTCAATAATCAAATGCAATGATTGCTTAAAGGATAGACCACAACATTAAGTACTGTGACAGGTCAGCAGGGAAACCAAAACTGGTATGCCCCAGCAGTGAAGCTGACCAACTAAAACACTTTATTATTTAACCATCAACATTTAGGCAGAACATTTGTCTTATTACTGTATATTACACACAATAAATTTTTGATACAGGTTTAGGAGTCCTTATTTGCATGTACAAATAATTATGCTCTCTGTGTCAAGTTAATGTACATTGTACACTCTACGATGCCATATAATATTAGTAGCTAAAGTTGTGGATTTTTAATTCCCTTTTCTCTAATAATTAAAGGATCGAACAGCAGTCAGCACAAAGACAAGAGCAAAATTGCAATATTCTACCCAGCACAGGCTGTTTAGTTTTCAAATAAACACCTCCTCTAACACGCACACATCCTCGGCCTCTCCAAATACTGAAGTCATCTTATTCCAGGAATATTGTTAGTGAGCTCACCCTCTGATTTTTTTGCATCTCTTCTAAAAGTGAGAATGTGCCTCCAAAACACTCAAGATTGAGCAGGGAAGGTCCCATTGTAGGCATATGTCCTGATAATCGGTGAAATAGTGCATTGAAGCATTTAAACACTAAATGCCATTTGAATGAAGGTCCTGCAGTTGACTTCCTGGTGAATATCACTGTTGCATAGAGGACCTTACTGCCCTTGGTAACACCTAAGGCAACTTTGTGCACTCAGCCACGAGTTCTCTTCCATCGCAGAGAAGAGATGTATTACCTGCCTTCTATTGACCTGCACTATTGCTCCCCAATCCATTCACTCTGAGTACCCACCATCAGTCTCTGCTCAGGTTTCATACCTCAAAAGCTAGGAGTCCATGTCAGGGCACAGCCAGGCTGCTGGCAGCCAGTAAGGCTCTTCCTGGGCCAGTTTCACTGCAGAGAGCAGCTGCCCACAGGCCAAGTGAAGGTCGTCATTGACAAGTACATGATCAAACAAGTGTCCAAAATGGTCCTCCATTTTCTTCGCTGTGTCCTCCATCTCTTCTAGATCTTCATCCTGCATTGTCAGAGAAGTGGGACCAGATTACAGTCAGCAGGGACACCCACTTCAACACTTAACTCTTAGAGCACAACAGACAGATCCCATGCTCAAACTAATGGCACAGATATCTTGACCGCTCCCTCCGTTCAGCAGGCTCCGTCCTGTTCCATGTCTCTCGACCAACCAGCCTTACCATCGGAGGCTGGGCTTTTAGCCTCTCTGCCCTAACCCATTAGAACTCTATCCCACAATCCCTTCATCTTGCTCCTTCCCTTGCCTCCTTCAAGGCCCAACTCAAGACATTCCTTTTCGACCGTACGTTCAGCCGCCCTGCTACTTCTCTGTCCTACCTCATCCCAACCCTGCTTCCCCAATCCCCCATACTCAGGATCTGACCCCTGAATGTTCAGCACCTTGGAACATCCTCCTGACGTGAAAGGCGCTCTAAAAATGTAATTTTGTTGTTTTTGTTTCTAAAGTCAGCCACAAATTGTGATTTATACATTTGATGTTCTTGCCCCTAATCTCTGGAACTCCTTCCCCTTAACCACCCACCCATATCTCTCTTAAAGTCCAACCTTAAAACCTCCCTCCTTGACTGTACCCATGATCACCTCCTTTCCCCCCCTCTCCCCTGCCTGGCATTAGCCCCGCTATTGTAAAGCAATAAAGGAAGATGTGATCACATGTGAGACAAACCCACCTTGAAGGATCTGTTCACATAATAATCTGTTATGATACGGCTATATTTCCGAGTCTGTCGCAGGCGACTCATGCTGGGAGGTTTGATAAACACAATATACGGTTTCAGTTCTTTTGCTCGTGCCAAATGGATTCTCTAGAGCAGGAAGGAAGCAAAGATATTTTCACTGTTGTACTGAGCTAGGCGTTACATTGTAATGTGGGGGGCAGGGTGGTGGGGGGGCAGAGGAGGAGTGAGTGATTACAATGGAAATGTAAAGGTCTTAGTAAGTAATTCGATAATAGCTTTTAAGAGAGGAGTAGATAATTATTTAGGAAGGATAAATTAGTAGAGCCATGGGGAGAGGATGGTTAAGTAGGTTTGATTTGGACAGCTCTTTGAGCTAGCACAGACACAAGGGGCTAAAGACTTCCTTCTGTGCTGCATAATTCTATGATTGTATGAAATCTGTAAAGCTGATTCAATAAACTGCAAAGCCAGAGCCCTTTCAGCCCCCCAGCTGAGACCAACCTGCCCCATGTTCCTTGGCTTGAAGGGAATGTCCAAGTCTCTTTGATGATCCGGGTATCTGACACATGTAGAAACCCATCACCATGCTTAAGAGTCTCCAAACCAAACTGACAAAAGTAGCTTGGATAATGATAATAATAATAATAATAATAATCCTTCCATTTGATTTTGCGCTTTTTACTTCTAGATGTCTAAAGCGCTTTACAGAATACACTATAAAGTATATTCGTAGATGAAATGCAGCAGCCAATTGCGCACAGCAATGTCCCACAAACAGTCATGGATTTAACTAACCAATTTTTTTTGAGGAATTATTATTAGGCATGTGGAGTAAGGAAACTTACTCTTGCTTGAGAGGCGAGTACTCTAACCACTGAGCTAAAGAACTTTGGATCAATGCAGTTCCATCATATCTGATCTCCACCATACATAAAGTCACTGGTTTAGGAATGTAAAAATTAAGTTTAAGACCAGGAAGTACTTCTTTAGGATAAATGGAAACAAGCAGATGCAATAGTTTACCATAGAGGGTGCTTGAGGTCAACACCCTGGACCTATTTAAGAAAAGTTTGATGCCGCAATGCAAAGCCAGAAGAGAGTCTGTTTGGGATAGAGGAGATAAAATGGGCTTTAGAGCCTTCTTCATCCAAACCTCATGTGTTACATTTCAGCTCTGCATTGGCGGGAACAGAGAATCCATAAGTAACAGTTATTGCAACAAAAAAACCCTCTGTTAATCTTCATGACAAAATAAGTGACCAGGGCTGAGCTTTTCAATGCAATGTGCACACCATTGCACCTCCCTCCTCTCCATCAGCACGCATGGTACTCACATGTGGTTCCAAGTCGATCACGCAGACTGTCCCTGAGTCTAGGACCGAGTACACTGCCTCTGTGCTGGTGCCGTAAAGATGATTTTTATATTCTCCATATTCCAGAAACCTGATGCAAGGGGGAAGTAAGATTTAAGAAAGTAGAGAGAAGCAGAGAGAGGGAGAGAGAGAGATCTATTAGAATTGCAATACAGATAAAAATGGTTATTCATTTCATGGCTGTTTGAGGGACACTGCTATATGCACATTAGCTGCTGCATTTGCCTACAAATACACAGTTTCTACCCATTACAGTGAAATCCTATGAAGAGCTTTGAAAATTTAAGGAAGTTTTTCTTCGCAAAGATAGTTATGAGGATATTGAAGGCTCTGCCCTAGAAAGCTATAGACGCTGGTATTGGAATTGTACCTCTTTTACCACACTTTCGGTCATCTGTCCCCTCCCCACACCCCTCGGCTCCCATCCTGGCCAGTGTCATATGCTTTGAAACATTCTCTTGATGTGAAAGGTGTAATCTTTCAATGTGAATTGCACTGTATTGTATCCACCTTTGGCTTAGTGCCATGGTTTCAAACGATTCTCTGGAAACAAAGTGATATTCTCGCCCGTCTTCCTCGTGGCTTTTGGGAGGCCTGGTAGTGTCTGGCGAGAGAAGAGGGAGAATGGCCATTGGAATTTCATTCATCACTGCAGCAGAAACCTACAATATTAATAATAATCCTTGCATTTGATATAGCGTTTTTCACATCTCATTAACGTCTCAAAGCGCTGCCAATTGCGCAAACAGTCGTGGATTGAAATGACCAATTTTATTGTGCTTTTTTTTGGAGGGATTATTATTAGGTGTGTGGAGTAAGGAAACTTGTGCAAGGTTTCACTCTGACTTGCCTGGAATTGAACCTGTCTGTCACTGGTAAGGCGAGTGCTCTAACCACTGAGCTACAGGAGCTCCACAGCTGACATCACACACCGAGAGAGGGAATGGGCTGGCGTGCCTCAAACAGAAGCTCCTTTGGTCAACTGCAAGAGTTACACTTTCCATTCTGTGTACAGTTAGTACACAGGAAATACTCCTCCCCCTCCAAATAGTCAATGGAATCAAGCAAAATGATGGTGAAGCTATGCAGCCAGGAAAGTACATGAACTGGGAGAGGCTGTGGGTCATATGAAACCTCTCAGTTTAGGCCTAAGAGTCTTTAAACTGTTCCTAAAGGGGTTGAAAGTGGCCTGAAGTTACCCTCTCTCTCTCTTACTTTCTTACTTTGAGACCCCTTCACAGTGGATCTCCTTTTGACGTGAGAACTGAACTGGGTAGCTCAGGGAATGGTGTACCGAAGCCCTGCCAAGCATTTCATGGTGTTGTGCGAGGTGAATGCACCAACCAGTGCTGGTTGCCAGCCTCATAAGAGGAAGAATTTCAGTGGACATGGGGAGCTGGCTGGAGAACCGCTTCAGCAGAAGATCTCACCTCAGTCAATAGATATGGCTGGCACAACAACACTCTTTTGAGATCATTCAATGACTACAGTAAGGATTGGGGAAGTAAGTGAGGTCTTGCTGGTGTTTAACAGGATCTAAGGAGATCTAAGGAAAGCTGTAACCTCAATGCAGTGTTTTGCCATCAATGAGATGTATAAGTGCAGACAGGTCCTGAAACCTGGGAGTCAAAACAAATAGTGAAGGTGTCCTTATCTGCGTAAGGACCGTGAAATGTAGCAGTGTGCTGTGCTGGTGAAATCTGCAGTTACTGTTCCCATCATTGTACCAAACTCCACATGGGTGCCTGTATTGCATGTCCTTACATACGTGGCACTGGACTCCGGAATTGATGAGGGTTAATCTCAATCAATCTCCTCCTCAGCTCATTAACACCCACTCCTGACGGACCTGCAGCAACGGGAAAACAAACATTCACAACAAAATCACTTGGCTTTGCATTTATTTGGGAAACACTGCCTGTCCTTACAACGTTTACATTTATTTTTGCATAACATTTTCACTTAAAAAGACAAACTATGCTTTCTCCTCTGATGACGCAGACTAGAAGTGACTCAAGTCCTGAGTTCGGTCTGCCCACATTGTGCTCAATTGGGCTGAGCTGAGAAATTTCACGCCCAGGTTCTTGCCCTGGGTTTCTGTCCAGTGAACCACCCACTTTCTGCCTAGAAAATCTGCATGACTATTGGTTTCTTCCCTTTCCTCTTTCAAGGCCGGTTTGAAGACTTTCCTCTTCGACCGTGCCTTTTGGTCCCCCCAGAATCTTTCGACCTCCCCTACGTGTTTCACCCCTTCCCGAACACTCCCCTCCCAGCTCGGGTCACACGCCTCCTGTGCAGTGCCTTGGGACGTCCTCCCGACGTGAAAGGCACTTTATAAGTTTAAGTTGTTGTTGTTGTAAGGGCAAGGTTAGGCTGGGTCGAGTTCTCCAGAAACAGCCTGTCAATATCTACGTGCAGAGAAAATGAACATTGACAAGGCAATGAAAGATTAATAGGGAAATAATCCATACATCTGATAGACATGAATACAAGTTACATTGATATGCCTCTCATGTCAGGAGGACACTTCAAAGCACTTCACAGCCGTAGATGCACACCTAAGCTTTTGTTGTGTGGTGAGAAGGGGTGCAGAGGGGAAAGTTGACCATAAGATCAACGATATATGTTTGATGCAGCATCTTTCTTATCAGTCTCAACGTGTTTCACATAATTATGTTTAAGTGTAGTGCCTGTCATGAGTTTACCATCCCGAAAGCAACATCCCGAAAGCAGTGATGTGATGAGATGAATAGCCAATTATAACATGGTGGATTTATTTCCAGCGCCTTGGGACATCCTCCTGATGTGAAAGGCGATATACAAGTTTTTTGTTGTTGTTGTTTATGGCTCACAGTATTCCAATCACGTACCAACGAGAATCACCAGCCGATGTTTGTCGTTGGCTTTCCGCTGGTACTTCACCACCTCCTCGTATGGCCACACTAAGCTGGAGTAACAGTTGTCTGGGGTGCGAGCATTATACAGGAGCTGGTTACTCTTCGAATTCCTCCGGCAAAGCCGTGCGCTTTTACGGAAACCAGCTGGGCAGGTGAAATTAACAATGTCAAGCACAAATATTCCTCAAAACACAGTAAGACACAGTGTAATGTTTGTGTGCCCCTCCCTGCCCATCTTCTAATTGCCGATTCAGCCCTCAGTTCTTCTGCCCCCACCCTCTGGAACTCCATCTCTGATTCCCTCTGCCATTCCCCCTCCCTTGCCTTCTACAAGGGCTGTCTCAAAATCTTCCTCTTTGACTGTGCTTCCGGCCACACCCCCATTCCCACTTCCCATATGCTCCAAACCTTCTTGATTCCAATCCACAGTTCGGGTGCAAATCCTTATTTGTCCAATCTTTTGGACATGAAAGGTGCTATATCCCAACCTAGCTGTTCAGCGCCTTGGGACGTCCACCCAACGTGAAAGGCGCTCTATAAATGTAATTTTGTTGTTGTTGTAATTTCTTGTTGGTGATGTTTTATTGTCTGCATTTCAGGGATGGAAGACAGTGAGTCCACTTCTCAGGAATGCCCATTCACTCACACCGAGCTTGCTGACAGGTAAAGCTTGTTCACGGATGGGCCATTGCAACAAAGCAAAAGAACCCATCCCGAAAGAAGAGAAGGAAAACGCACTGTACACAGTAGCTCCTATCAACATGTTCTGTAGGGCAGCTTTCAATAGAAACTGGTTTGTGATTTAGCAAATTTGCCCCACTTAATGCATTTCTTCTTACTCTGAGGAGGAGAACTAGGAATGAACCAAGTGAGATGTACCTTCAAAGCCCTCCGTGGCCTCACTCCCCCTTACCTCTGTGTCCACCTAATCCCCCCACACCCCCCCACTACCAACCTGCCCATTATCTCCACAGTTCGCTCTAGCCTGCTTCCATTGGTGGGCAAGCCTTCTGCCTTGCTGGGGGGGGTTGGGAGATGTGGGTGGGGAGAGTTATATTTGATGTACTGCCTACCCTCTGGAACTCTATCCTGCAATCCCTCCGTCTTGCCCCCTCCCTTGCCTCCTTCAACATCCATTTCAAGACCCTCCTCTACAGACGTGATTTTGATCACCCTCCATCTCCCCACTGCCCTCCACCATGATTGTCCAGCGACTTGGGATATGCTCCTGATGTGAAAGGCGCTATACAGGTGTCATTTCTTTTGTTTTTATTGCTGTGACAGGTTACAAATGGAAACAATTCGATGGGGTTTAAGTGCACAAGAGCTATGACATACCTATGTAGAGGCCTTGTATATATCCGTTGAACTCAGCATCTTCTAACCAGCGAGTAGGCAGGCAGAGAATGAGAAGGAGAAAGAAAAGAAGTGTCAGATCAGACTCTGCGGGATTGCCACCAGCAGTCAGATTAAAGAGCAAGAAAAGTTAGATGGAGATGGGGCTGAGGGAGTGGGGGGTTGGGAGATGTGGGTGGGGGGAGCTATGTTTCATGTACCCCTTCTATCTTTATACAAATAAATATCTACATATCACTCCATCATTGACACAATACTCATTTTCCCAGCTCATTGAGAACCCAATAATTCAGGTCCTCTTCACTCCAGAGCTGCTCAGTTAGTTACCACAGTGAAGGAATATTGTTTACTGGAATGCCTCCATTTATTGTTAATAATAATAATCCTTATATTTGGCGTAGTGCCTTTCCTGCCAAGTGTGTGTCTTTACATAATATATTGTAAGGTGCCGTGACTGTGTATTTTATAGGCAAAGAAGCAGCCAATTCGCACACAGCAATGGCCCATAATTATAAAGTAAGATGAACAGCATGTCTCTCTGTCTCTCTCTCTCTCTGTGCTGTAAGCTTTCCAACCTTCTTTGCATTTACCTTCTCGCAATTCGTCTTGAGAAAGCAAAAAAGAGAAAAACAGGAAAAGAGAAAAGGAATAAGTAAAGGCATTAAGACATTCTGTAACTTTTTACCTCCCCACCACCACTCCTCCCACCTCCCCCCACACACACAGACAGACACATAGACCGAACGCTGAGAACTGTATGTTGCTCTTGCAATCTCAATTGCAAACTGATCCAGAGTTCACACACTGGTCCAACTAAAAATAGATGTATTTAAATATTTTGAAGTGCAACTTCAATGTTATCTCCTTAGTGCTTACTTCTCCGCATTCATTTTCTGTTCTCCTTTGTGGAGGGAATGGACTGCAGTAGGGATTAATAGCAGAGTAGAAACCTGCTTTGTTCTCCACCAAACAAAGGATTTTACCCTCAGCCGCAGAGAAGCACCAGGTCCACTAGCCACCCTTCCAATTATTCCAAATGATGCTGTCACTTTTGATCCACTTTGAGGCAAATTATGGGCACTTTTGTTATTGCAGGTCAAATCCATCTGCTTCTGGCTTGAAGCCTTTCATAGTCACGTAGGAAATGGAACAGAAAATGCTGCAAATGTACAGCAGGCGAAATGGCAAATAGGTCAAGAGAATGATAAATTCATTCTCTTGAATGGCAAAACTGCTGTTGCTCTTGTGGACCCAACAATGTTGCTCTTCTCCCTCCTCAGATGTAGGGTCGAACGTCCTGATGTATTGTCTTGATTTGAGAGTTTTAGCATTCAGTTTTTTTTCTAACCTTGAACCAGATTGTAATTACATTCAATCTCGCACTTTATCACAGCAAACTGTCTCAAAAGTGCATTGCATAACAGATTACAGTGGTGAACCGTTGTGTTCACTAATTGGGAGCAACCTTATTGTGGTTAATGAAAGAGTGCAGGCTAGGCTAGTCATTACACAAAATACAAGCTGGTTACAGCGCTAACAAAACAATTCTTTCACTGGAAGTCATATTGTCACACAAGCACTAAACTGTGCCAGCCATTCTCTCTCGCACTCCAAATCTTTCTTGAAGAATCTCTCGCTGAAACCATCTCTCTGTCTAAGTCTCATTCATTCTCTCACTATAATAACATCTCGCATTTATATAGTACTGTACAATGAACAACAACTCATAGTGCTTCACGGGAATGGTGTTCGAAAGTATTTCTGACAGTCCAATGGCACACAGAAACAGCAATGCAACAAATTACCAATTTTAGCAGTGGGATTTATTGACAAGGACACAGGACAAATCTCTTTTGTTTTCGAATAGGGCTATGGGATCTTTAACATCTACCTGAACATGCAGATTGGATCTTGGATTAAGTTTTATCCTAAAGGTGACCTGTCTAACAATACAGTTCCCTCCGAGCATTGAAGCACAATGTGAGGCTCAAACCCAGAAACTTCTGACTTGGTGGCTACTAACTGAGCCAGGCTGTCACAGAAGGATGAAATATACTAACAGCAGAACTGCTCACCGTACGATCAAAGTAAAAGACTTACCTACCTGATTCAAAGATTTCTTCATCTGCAGAAATGACAAAAACAAAGAAAAATGTGAGCAAAAAAAACATTCAAACAGATTTAAATTGAGTAAATTATCCCCAGACACTTGGCCAACCAGTCCATGG
Organism: Hydrolagus colliei; assembly: GCA_035084275.1. NCBI lineage: Eukaryota > Metazoa > Chordata > Chondrichthyes > Chimaeriformes > Chimaeridae > Hydrolagus > Hydrolagus colliei. The sequence continues at coordinate 10,981 of JAYJKW010000152.1, forward strand.
AAGTGTTTATACTCCACAGGATTGGCAATCTATTCCTTACCTACTTCACCCCATCCTACTTCAAGGATATTCTGCAACCCGCGTCCCCCAATCACCCCTTTCGCTGTAACTCTGGCCTCCTTCACGACTCCTTCCTCCACCCACTGAACCATCCCAACACTTTGACCCTTCCCTGCAGGTTTTTCTTTCCAAATCCCACCACCTCATTCCACTCAGTCTTTGTGTAGTCGTTTGAGACAACATTTTGCCTACATGAAAGGTGCTGTGTATGTACAAAACTGCTATTACTCTTGTGGACCCAACAATGTTGCTCTTCTCCCTCCAAAAATACCAAATGTGTCTGTGTGAACAGTGAGATATTGGGAATGGACTGCAGAGAGAATGGCCAATGGCTCTTCAACCCATTGCACATCTGTTAAGATCATTGTCCCAAGATTAAGGTCCAATAAAGCGGTTACTTTACCAGCTTCAACGAACTTCTCATCAATCATCATGTCCTCCTCTGTAACAGGAAGAGCGTGAGGTGAGCAGATTGTACAGTTTCAGGCAAAAACAAAAATATGAACGCATCATTCCAAACATACAGCTACTCACCCTCAGCCACAGTGCTCACTGCCCAGTGCCAGCCGCAGGAAGCAAATCAGACTCAGTGATGAATAGTGAGCGACAAACTCTAAACATAAACCTCTACAGCTACTCAAACACGGTGCTGTATATCATGAATGAAATAAATGTTCATCTTCTTAAAGCGCTATGTATAACTTGACATTGTACTGAATTGATAACAATACTCCTTCCAGTTTATATAGCACCTTTCATGTCAGGAGACATCTCAAAGTGCTTCATAGACAGGATTTTACTGCAAAGTGTTGTGATTGGGTATTTGTAGGTGATTACAGCACCCAGTTTGCACGCAGCAATGTCCCTCAAATAGCCACAAAGTGAGTGAACAATTTTATTTGGGGGATTGTTGGTCAAAACACTGGAGAAAACTCCCTCCGCCTTTCGAATCTTGCCATTAGATCTTTAAAGAACAGTAAACCCTTTATGTTTCAAATGGAGTTGGGGGCAGGGATCAACAAGTACTAAGAAAAACATGGGACTTAGATGCCCTATTGCAAGTAATCATAATATTTAGAGTGAAGGCAGTGAAACACAAATAAACAATAAATGAATTGTTTCCCCTGCCTTCCTTCTCATACCATTGCTCCGATAGGGCGGGGCTGGCAAGCTACCTGCACTGAGCAGAACTGTCGGTAGGGGTACTCACGGTGTGTGGATTTCAGACAGTTGTGTGGCGGAAAGGATTGAGACCACCAAGACTCTTTCTGCTTCCTGGGGACAGAACAGGGAGGAGAATAAGTGTCGGAAAACCAAACAAAAGTGATCTTCTAACACCTGATATTTCACTGGAAATAAAATCACAAAAACATAGCTGGGATGCTTAAGGAGTCCCAGGAATGTAAGTTGTCTTGTCCAACCAACGTGAGGCAGCAATAAACAAGATACAGTAGTTGGCTATGTGGCTAATTCAGCAGAGCTCAGAACCTAGAAGTCAAAGCCAAGCAGCACAGAGCTCTGGAGCTATTGGGTTCAGTTTCATGTGCAAAATCTAGGAACCACTCCGGCTCCCAGAGGCAGTGCAGAGAACAGCAATAAAGCTGATCCCTAACATTAGAGAGATAGCTACAGGAAACAATTAAATACACTTCCTCACCTTTTTAGCAAAGTGTTGGAGGGAATTAGCCCAGCACAGACGGAAGGAGATGAGACATTTTTTGCCTGCCACCAGTGAACGTCATTCTGATCCACAATCTGCAGGATGTCTCCCCTTTTAAAGCCCAGGCCAGCAGCAACACAGGGGATAGATGGATCCTTCTGTGGGCGGTAATCAGCCATGGCTCGCACATAGATCTGCAACATATTATTTGACTGCTGTAAAAGTGATACAAAGTACGAATAGTTCAGTGTTGAAAAAGTAATTCCGAACTCAATTTCTTTACTTTGATAGAACGCCTTTTTTTTAATCTCGGGAGGACGTTTCAAAGTATTTCACAGGATCCATTGTGAACTGGAATCACTCTGTATTTTTATGGGGTAATATACGGAGTTCAGCACAGAAATGGGCCAAATGGTCTGCTTGGTGCTTTCTCCACATGAGCCAATCACATCTTGCCCATTCCTCACAATTATCCATTAAGATTTCTCCTCTACAATAACCTACCCAATTCCACTTCAGAAGAATTCATAAACTGCTTCAACTATGGCTTGCAGCAGAAAATTATACATTGCAAACTTAAATTGTTCACTGTCTCCCTGGAGAGGGTCACACCAAGTTTTCTGTTGCTCATCCAGCTAGGACCCACCCTAGCTACTAGGGCTTTGACATGTTGTGTTAAGAAGACTGATCTGCCTCTCCAAGTCCTGCTGACAAGCCAGGCTGGGTAATCTGTCATCAGCAGTGCAGGACAAGCTCAGCTCCAAGTAGACCCTGCTTGCATGTTTCCACTTTTAATATATGAAGAATTGCATATATGACAGTTTGGCCCTCTCCCTACTGTGCTGGGGTGAGCTAGACAATGAGTTAATAATTTCTACGAGAGTAATTTAAAAATGAATGTTAAACTCCAGGTAACTTTTTGTTAACAGAACTAAATTAAATTTTACTTGAGGTGAGATCTGACAAAATGGCCACTCTCATGGTATTTGCACTTCTGTCCATCCTTATGGGATGCAACTGTGCTCTTATTGGATTTTCAAACAAGACCAAAGCACATACAACTTCAATCACTTACACAGAACATTGCCAGCAACACTCAGATCTTACCACATTTTGGGAACAGCTGATCTGCCGATATGATACTGGGATAAGCTTGAACATAATGGTACCTTGTGACTGAACCTATTCAGAGAGGAAAAGATACATTGTTAGTTGTATAAATTTCATTCCATAATGTATATGAGTACAATTAAGTTGCACTGGAAACTTGATGTTAAGAGGCTGGTCTATAACAATTTACAAATTGCCTTATGTACTTCCTAAAAACAAGACTGAAGGAATGAACACAGCAGATACCAGCTGACCCCATTCAGACTGGAATTGTAATGATAATAATCCTTGCATTTGAAATAGCGCTTTCCACATCTTCTAGACGTCTCAAAGCGCTTCACAGAATAATAATAATAATCCTTGCATTTGAAATAGCACTTTTCACATCTTATCGACATCTCAAAGAATATACGGAATATACTGTAAAGCGAACTGATCCAATTTTTGTGGGCGAAACATGGCATTCTCCAACATTTCGTTCACAAGACGTTGGGAATGAGATTGGTTTGTCTCCCACATGAAGGGTGCTTCATAAAGGCAAGTTGTTGCGGTTGTAGTGTATTTTGCTGTTATTAAAAAAAAAGTGGTAGCCCGCTTCTAAAGCAGGCTGGCAACAGAGGTCACTCGATGAGCTGCAACTCGACAAAGGTGCAAAAACCATGACATGGTCTATTTGGGACAATAGGATACTGTTCCAAGATGTGCGTAATAAAATGAAATATTAAGACATTAATTACAAGGATCTGGATGACTTGCTCAGGCTCCAGACCATCCACGGGAGTTCCATTAACCTCAACCAACTGGTCACCAGGAAACAACAGACCTGAAACAACAATCAGAATGCTACCTGTTAGTGTGTGTGTGTGTGTGTGTATATGGGGGAGGAGAGATGGCTGTAGTACATTATAATTAGAGAAAATGTGACTTGTGCGACACTTGATTCCCATGACAATGTTCCATCCCAACTGAAGCTGGGAATCGACACATTGAGCACACGTGGCAATGAGCGGGTGAGCTTTTATTTGAACTATGGACATCGTCACATCTGTTAATCCTACGTATCAGAGAGGCATGCGGGCGGTGGTGGGGGGTGGGGGGTGGGGAAGCTGAGACAAAACAGAATATTCTTATCCCGCAAAAAGCCATTTTTGTCACATTACACAATTTTTTTTTAGACGCATTCTTTACAAAAAATAACACACACACACATCAAATAATTTTGCAACCTGTTTCACACTTCCTACTTTGCCAATTTGCAAACGTGATGATGAGAGCAATCATTTTCTTTAGCCTTGGCTTCAGAGTGAAGGCTTCCAAATAAAAACGGAACTGCAAACACCATCTGCCGAGAATCTGTCACGGAGAGGAAGGGGGAGAGGAAGGGGGAGAGGAAGGGGGAGAGGAAGGGGGAGAGGAAGGGGGAGAGGAAGGGGGAGAGGAAGGGGGAGAGGAAGGGGGAGAGGAAGGGGGAGAGGTCCATGAGGGATCACTGCGAGTCTGGAGGTGATATCTCAATTGGCCTTTTCACTACTGTACCTTCAATGGAGACAACTCTATCTTCTCCTTGGCCAGGAGCTGCTTTACCTGCTGTTGTAGCCACACAATCAAGAGGAGACACTCACCACTGCGATCTGCAAGTCCACCGCGAATCACGCGAGCTATCACAATGGATCCAGCTATTTCCTGACGTTTAATAGTAGCACCCTGCGGATCAAAATGATAAGAATCATAATACTAATTCAACCTTCTCGGACCTGTGCTACCCTAGAAATACCCCCTGCATTGAGAGCTACTTGCAATCACCTTATTTATTTTAATGTATGCAAAGTAATCTAACTGGAACAGTTTTAAGTGTTTGCACAGAGAATATGGCATTAATGGGCATGGATTACTAAGTTTATCAATACAACAATAACTTGCATTTATATATTGCCCTTCGTGTGGGGTAGCGTCCCAGAGCACTTGACAGGTCTGACCCCCAAGCCAGAGGGGGAGAGGGAGGAAGAGGTGATTGTAAACACGATCAAACGAAGGTCTTTAGGCGAGATTTGAAAGTGGGGAGGAATTGAGGAAGCGTTCCAGAGGTTTGGGGCATAGTGACTGAAAGGATGGCTGCTGATGTTGGAGCAGAGAGACAAGGGACAAACAGGAGGCCAGAGCCGGCCGAGCAGAGACAGCAGGTGGTGGAGTAGGTGGTAAGCACATCGAATAAGCTGGGAGATGCAAGGGCATGGAGGGATTTGAAAACAATTGAGAGGATCTTTAAGTCAATCTGTTCAGTAATTGGAAGGCAAGACTGATATGATGGAGTTACGGAGTTTTGTGCAGGTGAGATGAGTGAGAGAAATGTACTACATAATTCTTAAGAACTTCATAATTCTTATACGAATGTAAGAATAAATTCAAAATTCTTTAAAAAATATATTCTCTTTTAGAAATATATTTGTATTGTATTAAATAAGAATTCAATGCCATTAACCTGACAAAGTTTTTTTCCCTTCTGAAATTAAGGAATTGTTTCGCATTACATCTGGACCTTTGTCAACAGAGCTGTTTGAGTGAATCCCTAACTATCTGTAGCTTCAGACACAAGTTACAAGATAAATTTCCAGCAGTGTCATATAAAGAGGGAATATCCAGGGAATATCCTGACCATCATGCGGAGTTACGATGTTTAGGTATAATAATCTGTGCTTCACGGGATTTAAAGCCATTCAAAAGATTTTACAATATAGTATGTCTGTGCGTATGCTTGGGAGTAAATGCCAGCTAATTTGCATAAAGCAATGTCCCACCAATAGCCATGGAATGAATAACCGATTTTATTTGGGAGATTGTTGGCCAGTGCACCAGGAGAAACTCATTTCTCTTTTCGCATTTGGCGATGAGTTCTTTAACAGTCACCAGAACAAATAAACGGGACCTCGGTTTAATATTTCATTTCGAAGGTCGGCATCTCTGACAATGCAGCATCCCCCCCCACCCCATCTCCCTCGGCACTTCATTGGAGTGTCAGTATAGGCAAAATGGGTTCAAAAGGTTGAACTTAACAGCCTTCTGAGTCTGAGGCAAGAGTGCTACCAAGGAGCTCTCATGTCAGAGCTGATGCACTGTGTGATACGATTTATGGGGGATTCTCTGAAGAACACATTGTTTACACTGTGGCCACTTCTGCCAGTAGCCATGAGATCACAAGACACCATGAAAGCACCTTCAAGACACTTGTGTAACAGTCACAAGTGGACTTCTGATCTACCTAGGTATCTATCCCAACTTCCCAATAGTTCTTACCAAAGGCTGGTTATTCTTCACCAGGCACACAATCCTCATGACCTCCTCATCCTCGGGCAGGTTGTCTGGCAGAGGAGCGAGAATAGGATTGTAGTCCTTCTGAGCCACCAAGTCGTGAGCAGAGAGCAGCGCCTGTCGATCAAGTTGTGCATATGTTACCATCAGTAGCAAAACACGGACTCTCTGGTGCACACATCCAAGTGGCGAGTCGTGTGAGGGTGGGTGAGTGAGTGAATGGTGTACTCAGAATCCCTTCTCTAATTGTAGGGTCCAAATAGTTTGATACTGCAGACTGCACCCTCACAGAACACCAGATTCTCAATGTGACTTTTCACAAGATGCAGATGCTGGAGACACTGAGGTGAAGTGAGAAGCTTCTTCAAAAGAGGCTGAAAACTCTTCCAGCAGCTGACATGACTGGGAACAGGGCAGCTGCCCACTACAACAACAAGAAAACTACACTTTCACGTTAGGTGGGTGTACCAAGACGCTGGACAGTCATTGCATTGTGTGCACATTTTTGTGTGTGGTTTGGGTGGGTGCATGTGTATATCAACCTGAGTACATTGCATGTATCTGGACATTGCACTTACACATCTAAGATTTGAAAATCCATCGACCAGGAAAGAGAAGAAAAATAACCCGGTCAGAATGGATAGGCAATTAACTTGAAACTGGCTTTCAAATGATCTCAGCTTCAAATCAGAAAGTAAATTGCCAATTATAGGAGCGGGCAGAGGAGAGAAAGTGGATCTGACCTGGAAATCAGGCTTTCTGAGCAACCACTGCAGCTCTCGGACATGAGAAGAACGAGTTGCTTCAGAGAGAGTTGTTACTACCTGCAGATGAGAACATAGCACATGCATGTAAACGTACGCATATAGGCAGAGGTGTACACACACATACACACACACACACACACACACACACTCACAAACAAATGCAAGCATATACAAACACACACAAATACAGACACACAGATACAGACACACAGATAAAAATACACATACAGAAACCAACAGAAACATTTAGGGAGTTAATTCTCAGATGTCAGAAGGTATCTTAGTCTGAAGCACTACATACAATATTGATAGCAATTACTGTATTGTATTATGTGGGTAACTTTATATGGACAGACATGGTCAGGACAGGAATTAACATCATTGGCAAGTGAAAAGCTGGAGTCATACATCCCATCTCTACCCTTCCAAACATACCCTGCCTGAAACAGGCAATACAGTAGGACTGATCTCTTCCTAAATCCATCCAGCCTGAACCTTTCTGTGCTAGATGATCTTGTTCTAAGATCATATTGCATGTATTTTAATAACATTCTCAAATGTCAGGACAAATAAATTGAATAAAAAACATTGAAATACAGTGACCAGTTCTATCTTTCAAAGTGGTGTTGATGAGCCAGACTGACTGTGCTGTTGTGAGCTGTGCCCTGGAAAACCACGGACTCCTGGAATCAGAGCAGGAGTCCAAATCAGAGCAGCCACAGAGGGTTGGCTCAATTTAGATTTTACTTTGCCAAACATATCCCACTTGCACCCACCACCCCCAAGGAGGGTAGGACTGTGTATTTTGTAGGTGAAGGTTAAATTCATTTTTTTGGTCAGCCGGATGTCTGATACATGTAAAAACCCATCACCATGCTTACTAGTATCCAAACCCAAACAGATTTTCATGCATCCCACCTAAACATGGAAATTCCACAGATAATTGTTGGAATAGAATGTGCACTCTCTCTCCCCGGAGGGACATATCCTGCTTACCTAATTCCGGAATATATTATTAGGCGCAGGTTGGCAAGAGGCAAAGCTTGCGGATCAAGCTAGAGTGTGGGTTGGTGTAATTGCTGGAAATAAATCCAGCGTCCTGGCCTTCTTGGTCATCTGTTCCAGGCATAACTCACTCTGTGTTGAAATTCTTTCTAATGTCTGACATTGGTCATTCTATGAGGAATAATCTGAATTGATTTTGTTTGTATGTATTTATAAATGAGTTACAACAAGGTGAAACGTGTGCTCCCTATTTCTACTCTCTTTTGTTGGGCTTTAAGCAGACGTCCTCTATGGGATGAACTTCAGATGTCTTTTCAAACCACTAGCTTTTGTCTCACCTCTTGGCACAGCCCAGATGCCTGGGATATGACGGGAGCTGGTCTTGTTTTCGAGAACTGGTGCAGACACTCGTAGACCTGGAACAAGCAAATCAACAATAATTGTCCAATCACATATTTTCTCCAACAAAAGCAGTGGATAAGCAGATTGCCTGGAACAGATTGCCATTTACAATGCAATTTTGTTCAAACATTTTTTGTTCCATGTTATATTGCCTACTCCAATTTGCTCCCCTTCCTTCCCTGAAGATGTTTCATCTTATGTTACCTTATGCTCAGATACTGTTAATATTTTATCTAATGTGTTCCAGGAACCTTCTAGTATCTCACTCAATCAGTGATTCTTTATTTGGGGCCTTTTTCTTTGTCAGCTGAGTTTCTGAAACTCATCACCATACTTAACAGTATCCAAACCAAACTGAGAATTCCCTGCATCCCAACTGTACATGGAAATTCAATAGACAGATCGCTAGAAAGGAATGCGAACTCTCTCCTTGAAGGGATGGATTCCACTTACCTAATTCTGGAATGTATTGCTCATGCAGAGGTTATATGAAACAAATGTTTCTACCAAATACTGAAACAAGGTGTTTTTATGTGACAGTGTGCAAGGTTCAGCAGTACTCTTGTTACCTTTACCAGTAACTGCAGCCATTGTGCATTGAGCAGTCCATGCAGAATATCCATTCCACTGACGTTGTTGTCCAGAGAGAAAGCAAGTTCATCAATGACCATCGACAAGAGCTGAGAAAGGCCTAAGGGAAAGGAACAGATTCCTCTTGTTAAACAATGACCCCCACCCTTTACCCTCTCTCAAACAATGATCTCCCCCTTGTCTATTTCAAGCAATGATCAGCTTGTGGATTCCCATAGCTTAGTGGTTAGCACACTCGCCTCACAAGTCCGAGGACCCAGGTTCAATTCTTGAGTGGGATGATTCATCAGGCAAGTTTTCTTACTCCCCACACCTCTAATTACCGTACCTAGCAGCAAGTAGGAATCTGTCGATTGGCAAATTGCATCTCTAAAAAAATGTTGTAACTCAATCCACAACTGTTTGTGGGACAAGGCTGCGCGCAATTGGCTGCTGTGTTTTGTCTATGAAATACACAGTCAATTCACTGAACAATATTATTCTGCTTTCACATCACTGCTGCTTTGCTACAAGCTTTTTGATAAATGTCAACAACTTTCTATCATGTGCTATATCAAATGAAAGGATTATATTAGAATTTACAATTATATTGCACCTTTCACGTTGAGAGAACGCTCCAAAGCTTGAAGTAATCAATGTCTATAAATACAACCAGCCTGCTCTGTCAGAAGCAAAGCAGCAGTGTCGATTTGAAAGCTATCCACAGCTTGTTTGGATCCCTCCTGGGACATCCTCCTGACATGGAAGGCACTATACAAGTGTAATTTTATTGTTGTTGAGTCTCTCGGTGTGTTTTGTGCTCAAAATAATCCTTATGAGGCTTGAGGATCCCTTGTCCCACCAGCAAAGCCAGACATCTTTGCCTTGGGACATCCTCCTGATATGAAAGGTGCTATACAAATGTAATTTCTATTGTATTACCGTTCTCCTTCTTTGCTTGCTGCACTGGTGTCTCCATTGTTTGCATAATTTTGGACACGAGTTTCTGCCAACAGTTGTTTGAGGATCTGTTGGAATATGCAAAAGAGAGACATTCAGATATCAATTCAAGGAAATGTGAAAGTTAAGAAATTCTTTATAATCATCCAGATATGCAGTTCCCTAGCACCCGCACTCGTGAATATCCTTGATATTTGTATTTGAATTCTAGACCCTGAAATCATTGAGAAACACAGGTTGCTGAATAAATTCTCAATGGGAAGACCATTTTTGGTGGTTGGGAGAAAGGGAACATGATGCAAGCATTAACAATGATGAATAAACAAAGCAGGGTCGGAGATGGGAGACTAGAGGGGATGATTCAGGTGCACATGATTAATACTTAGCTATACTTAATTGCCATTAAGTATAGTTAGTAACTGTGGATTTGTAGGAACCAATTTTGTGCACAGCAATATTCCACAAATAGTCCGAAGGTGATAAAACAAATTATAATGTAAAAACTGTTTTATCCACAACTCCCGATGTCCTGGCCAACAATCCCTCTGATAAAAAAAATGGTCATTCACTTCAAGGCTGTTTCTGGACATCTGCCAATCAACTAACAACTGGGTTCTTACTACCAGGGAAAAAGAGGCTTGTGGAGTATAGAAATTTGCCTACGGTTTTGATCTGCCCTGGAATCGAACCGGGTCCTTTCGTTTGTGAACTGAGTGCAATAACCAGTATGCTACAGGACTCCACAAGTCCTTTAGTGCCGAGGGATCGTTAACATCCATTTTATTCACGAAATCCCCCACCTCCCCCACCTTGGCATTGGCAAATCAAAAGGCAACAGAGACAATAATGATTTCAGTCTCAACTGGATTTTATTTTGTTTGGACCTTTTGGAAGTTAAATTAAGCATTTAAATTCTGATCCACATGTAAAATGTGGCCCGTATTTGAAAATCAATTCACTGAATACAAACTGTCTGCTGCTGCTTTTCATCCGTGCACAGCTTATAAAGCAAATTTTTATGTTGGGGCTGAATTATTAAATCAGGCAGTGGATGAAGATGTGCTGGTTATTTACATTTCTATCCCCAGTTGTACAATTCACAAGCAGCCTCTCCACAAAGTTGTTTCTCGATTGTTACCACAGGAGCTAACTACTGTGCAGTTGACAGTAATTACTGTGAAGTGTTTTGAGGAGTCTTGATAAGATGCTATAAAAAGCCTTTCTTAAAAAAACATACAGGCAAATTCTTGCAAAATATCTGCGATTGTGCAGCTGCTTGTGTCCATTGAAAAGAACGGTTATACTCATGTACCATACCCCACGGGCTGGGAAGAGTGATACAGACGACTGTAGAGTGATACATTATCTTGTGGGTCTGTTCGTCCACAAGGAGGGTGGGGCTGGTCACACACCGTTCGTGAGACATCTTTCTGTTTTATGTTGGCTTTGGCACGCTCGGACCAGATCAACAACATTTTGCTGTCATAATAACCAAGAGTATTTCCTGCAGAGTAATGGATCTGCCAATAATCCTATGAGCAGCTAATCCCCCTGCTGTGTTTTCCACCTCCCATTATCAGAGATAAATTATCAAAGACTGAAGGGCGAAATGAAACGGGACACAGGAGACAGAAGGTTGAACGCAGCTTTGAGAATAAAGAAAAACCCCCATTGATCAGTCAGGAAGATGGCACTTATGCCAAATTGCTAAAGCTTGTCAGGGGCTTTGTGTCTGCTGGGGAAGAAGCATTGGTGCGCTGGTAACTGGACTACAAATCAGGGTATATAGTTGGGAAGCGAAGGCAGCCGGTGAGGATCAGGGAATTCATCAACATCTGCCGCATTTCAACATTGTGTATAACTATAAATTACATCTGCTCCTGTCGTGTTCAAATGTACTTGAGTATAACTGGAGAAGCACATGGAACTAAATGAACCAGATAAATACCAGCCAGCTCCAAGCATAGAACTCTAATTTGCCAGTCACCTCCCAATGACTATCATTATACAGAACCGCTATGGACTCACCAACCTCCCATTCAGTCTGTTGTGCAGGATTCCAGCGGACCCCATTGCTTCCCATTCACTGGCATTATAAGCTCTTCCAATGAACAAAGCAATTCACGGTGTGGAATTCTAATGGTTTGGGTCACCTGACATTCACTCTGGCTATAAGGAAGAATTCCTGATACTGCACAAGCATTACCTTAGTTGTGCAGTCCTGATCAAATCTTGATGGTGGAGTCCTGTTGGACTCCACCATCAAGTGGTTAGAGCACTCGCCTCGCAAGTGAGAGAGCAGGGTTCAATTGCTGGCTGGCGAAATGTTGGGCAAGTTTCCTTACTCCATATGCCTCAATTGACCTTGTACAGTAGTAAGTAGGAATACAGTTAGTCGATTAGTGGATTGCTTGTTTGGGCGATAATCCCTCAAAAAATAATAATAATTTGGTCGCTCAATCCATGACTGTTTGTGGGACACTTGCTCAACTGACTGCTGCGTTTTGCCCTCAAATATATGGTCAATTCACTTTACAATACATTCTGTGAAGTGCTTTGAGACATGTAGAAGATGAGAAAACCGGTATATCAATTGCAAGGACTATTTAACATTAATGACCACAGTTGCTCCCACTTTTAACTGATCCATTGGTATTGGGTTTCATATTATAAATTGTTTATGGAATTGGAATTTAGTTTGAATTCCAGCTGAGTGACTAAATGGATGGACCCATTTTATGATTCTTTGTTAACACCTTAACCATGATCGTCTCAAACCTTCCTCCAAGTACTCCCAGAGAAAGGAGAAGGGTTGCCTTCTGTAAAGGGGATCCTTCCCTCAACTATCACTCCCAACCTGCTTCTCTTACAGTTTATCGGGATTTTCTCTCTTTAATTATTACTGGAGATCATTACTCAATGAAACGTTCCTCACTTGCTACTTCCAAGCTCCAAAAAACATTGAGCTCCTCCTTAGATCCTCACCTCTAGCTCATTATCATTTGAACTGAAGACTTCTTATCACTCCCTCATACAGAACAATCTTTATACCCAAACCTCAAAAAAACACATATTCAGCATCTCCTGTTAACAGGTGGTTGTGTGGTGAGATTAGACACCCCCATTATGTGGTAGCACTTAAATTGATGTAACATGAGGGGGGGGAAAGAGCAACTTTCTGTGAGGATTGGTAAGCAAAGTGACCTCCAAAATGACTTGTCTTTATTGAGTCCATTCAACTCAAACTCTGCTGTGTCCAGTGGTTGCATGGTGTGGTTGGACTATGTATAGATTTATAACGATAAAAATTTGCAAATCACTTACCGGTGATGGGCTCAGATTGCGGCAAAACTATGACCAAACGCACACCAATCTGCCGACAGCTTCAGAACCCTGCCTGCCGTTGCTTTTCCTGTGGGCTCTAAGCACTTTGTCGAACAGGATAATCCTTTAATGTTCTCAAAATCCTCAACATAACCAGCATAAGAACCTGGAGATCTTAAAGCGAGCACACTGTCTATTTTCATCCAGAGAACGGCACTACGTATGCTTTCAGGTACTATAATAGGAACTGCTGCATCAAAGCTTTCTGCCCCTTAAGGAGCTTAATTGGGTTTAAGTGAAGGCTGTTCTTGAAGTAGGTTCTGTAATTATTCACACAGGTGGCATACTGCATACTGTTGAGGCATTTTTTTTTTAAAAAAAAGAGAATTGGCTAGATGTTTGAAAATGATGAATAATAATTATCCTCGCATTTGATATAGCGGCTTACCACGTATTCAAAACACCTCAAAACAACAACAACAACAATTTACATTTATATAGCGCCTTTCACGTCAGGAGGACGTCGCTTCCCAGGATATACTGCAAAGTAGTTTGACTGGGCACAGCTTCAAAAATATGGGCAAAAATATGAAAGAGAATGGAGAGCAAAGAGGAGCATGGCATTAAACCAAGTGTCTCAACTGGGGAAAAAAATTCCAGTGAAGACAACAGACTATGTAGTGTCTTTTTGTGCTGCAACATTCTGTAACTGCCCTTCCACCTCAATACGTTGAGTTCGAAACCAACTCAGATAGATGATTTGAAAGACTCTTTGTCTGTGCTCGTTGTAAGGATTCTATGTGAATTACAGGTTGTCAAAGCCCAGTTCCTCCACAGTGTGAGAATATAGTACAATACTAACCCTCAATACACCAAAGCATTGCACATCTACTGCGACACACATCAAACAACACTGTTAAATTGTGCCTGAGCGGTCTCAATACACTTCACTGAGTTTACTATCAAGTGTATTTTATTGGCACGCAAGGCAGTGAATTTGTGCACACCAATGTCTCACAAAAGCCATGAAATATATGACCAATTTCAAGGGCAGACTGAAGTCAGGTAGTTTTAAGATGAATGGCCTCCCCCTGGTGGTGACATAGTAAATAATTACTTCAGATTCTGCAAACCTCATAAATACAGTATAGCAATGCTTATATTTGACATAGAGCTTTCCACATCTTCTAGACGTCTCAAAGCACACTTCACAGAATATACCGTAAAGTGAATTGACTGCATATTTGTGGGTGAAATGTGGCAGCCAATTGCACACAGCCGTGACCCAAAAACAGTCATGGATTGAGTGACCAAATTATTTTTTTTGAAGGATTATTATCCCCGGAAAAGCGATCCGCCAATCGATTAACAACCCAACACACTTTGTCAGCCAGATGTCCTACTTTGTCAGCCAGATGTCCATCACAGGGGATAACCCATCACCATTGCTAAGAGTATTGAAACTAGACAGAGATTCACACAGATATACCACCTACACATGGAAATTTCCCTGTGTCAAATCTTGGTAGATCATTCCGAATTCTACAGCTTGTGTACTCTCCCATACTTCCTTCAGTCTTTCTGTCCTCACCCTATAGAACTCTCTCACATTCTCTTCACCTCACTCCCTCCCACAAGGTCTCCTTCAATTCATGTCTCAAATCCTCCTATTCAACCGAGCCTTCAGCCACCCTTCTACCCTCCCAATCCACTACCCTCCCCAGTCCTAATCCCCAACTCAGGTCCAAATTCCTGACTATCCAGCCCCCTAAGATATCCTCTTGATGTGAAATGTAATTTTGTATTGTAAAGAAGGTAGTAAAAAATTAAAACTCCTCTGTCATGTTAGTGTATAACCAACACAGTCCATGAATACCAGTGTAGAACCTGACACCAAAACACACACAGGCTGTATGGTCGGCAAGCAGATGGTTAGCTTTCACCCACCATGTGCTGAACATGTCATTTGAGTGCTCATTGAAGACAATGTACCATACATAGGAGGAGGCAGAGGTGTGGAAGGGAGAAGAAGGAACAAATTTGAAAACTGTAATTAAGTAGAGTGTTCAGAAAAGAATTACACTGAGATCCCATTCATTTGTTCAGCTGGGCATCAAGATCCTGTGGCACTATTCAGAAAGCGAAGGGAACTTCTCCTGATGTGGAGAAAAATGAGATTAAAAGATCTGCAACGAACAAACTGACAGAACAGATTCAAAGGCTGAATGGCCTCCGACTGCTATGTTCCTAAATTCTTAGCAGCAGGAGTGAGAATGAGGGAGCTTTTCAAAAACAGGTCATAGAGCAGGACCAAAGCAAGAAGATGCGAGGGACAGGAGGGGGTGGGAAGCAAGATATAATGTGGAAGAGGAATAACAACAATTCTTGTATTTGAAATAGTGCCTTATCACATCGTTGAGACACTCTCAAAGTAGTTCACAGGTTCACATACTTTGAAGTGGATTGACTATGTATTTTGGGAGCAAAACATGTCAGCCTGTTGTGCACACCAACATCCCACAATGAGATATTTGACCTGAACAGGCAGACAGAACCTTGGTGAAGCATCTCATCAGAAGGACACCATCTATGACCCCCCCCCCACCACCCCCGGCAATACACTGGAATGTTACCTTAGACATTGTACAGGGGATCAGGAAAATCAGATTTCAAAGAGTGTTTGGTCTCCCTGAGTCTCCTAGGCTAGTTTTCTACAGTATTAAGTCCTTGGATAAGATGCAAGTGGACTTAGGGATTGGTTGCATTGGAGTGAGTGATACCAAGTTGGAATTGTTGGGGAGGAGAGGGCTGGAGGCTCCCTAGGTTCAGTCTGACATTGTTGTGATAAAGTGGGGCGATCATGCAGAACTTTAGAAAATTCTCAAACATTGGCATCCCTTTAAAGACAGGTTTAAAGGTTCTTGTCTGTAAACCACCTTCAAAATTGAGACTAGATTTTAAGAGCTGGTTCTAAAATTCTGCACAACCTTCAATTTTTGAGATATCTAAGTTAAGCTAAAACTATGGATTTGTCCTTAATTCACAAGTTTGCCAAAGTTGTTCTGCAATATATCTATATATAAAACTGCTGTGCGAAAATTGGCTGCTACGTTTCACCCACCAGATACAGTCAATCCAATTTACAATATATCCCGTGAAGCACTTTGAGATTTTGACAAAATGATAATGTACTGTATCAAATACATAGATTATTTCAAAATATCACCCCTATGTCCAGTGATCAGATGTATATTTGGGCTGAGGGATGATATATATATACACACAATGTCTCATGTCTTAAAATAAATGGTGTGATTATGATAATAGGGTAGATGTTTTGGCCACTCTGAGTGTGTGTTTATCTGTAATATGAATTTAATTAGTGTTTGATTATAGACTTAACAGCAACAATCTCTCTGCAGATTGCTGCTCCTTTGTTGAGGGGTTTCCTGAGCCTCCAACACTCTGGGGGAAGGGGTTGGGCAGGACATAGTCACTCTCAGGTGATGGATGGATGAAAAGCAGTCAAGTATATTATCACCTGAGTAAACTGATATCAGTGGCCAGAGGCTCAGCTACTCTCCAGCTCAGTATCCGATTCCCCGTGTGTGTGTGTGTGTGTGTGTGTGTGTGTGGGGGGGGGGGGGGGGGGGGGGGGTGATCAGAGGCAAACACCAAACACTGTGCTCTACAATACTTGGTAATCCATCAATCGCAGCATCAGAGGTGGGTCAGCACAGCAGCCAGAGCCCAGCCCTGACACCAGCAACTCTTCCCAACACATCAACGTGGGTTTCAGCCAGGGCTCTGAACATCCACTCCCCACTCACTCACTCACTCACACCCCTAACACACATACATACTCACTCACTCACTCACTCACTCACATATGCACTAACTGATATCCCTCACTCACTCACACACACTCACACACAAACACCTCACTCACATACACACTCACTCTCCCACACACTCCACACACATACACCCCCCCACTCACATACACACACACACCCCACTCACATACACACACCCCCCACTCACATACATACACACCATTCACATACACACACACCACTCACACACACACACTCACTCTCCCACACACTCTACATACACACACACACACCCCACTCACATACATACACACACACCCCACTCACATACATACACACACACCCCTCCACTCACATACACACACACACACACACCCCACTCACATACATACACACACACCCCACACACATACATACACACACACCCCACTCACATACACACACATACACACACTCACAAACACACCCCTCACTCACATACCCCCCCCCCCCCTCTCTCTCACACACACACACCATCCAGACAAAGTAGTTGCCGAGAGCCAGTCAGCTGAAGCCACAGTCTGTGTCTTTGTCCTGATCCCGATGGTGGACGGACCCGGAGGACAGACAAACCCACCCTGAGGTACACACAAAACACAAGCTTTTATCGTTTCATTCATTCATTCATTCATTCCCCTCCACCCCATCCCCCTCCCCACCCCCCATCCCCCTCCCCACCCCCCCACCCCATCCCCATCCACCCCATCCCCCTCTCCCTGATCTTAATCGATTGAAAGATGTAACGCCTGAAAGTGTCTTTTTGTCTCTTTCTCTGATCAGCTTGAGGTATGTATACCTTTCCAACCTGCTTAGAGAGAGAGAGAGAGAGAGAGTTCTCTGTATTGTTCTGGTGGAGAGAAGGCAGCCGGTCTCTCTGGTCTCTGAGTGTTATTATATTATATTATATATCAGTCAGATATTCAGAGATGAGACACTCTTTTTCTTTCAAGTAGGATTTTTCCAGCCCGCAAACTGCTTCTTTCTCCTTGTCTCGTGATATGTTTGATCTGAGAGCGGACTCACGTTCCCAACAACAACAACAACAGCAACAACAACAACAACAGCAAAATTACATTTATAGAGTGCCTTTCACATCGGGAGGACCTGGTCGCGCATCTCTGAAGGTGAGATGGATAGTGTTACAGCTGTTGAAAACATGTTCTTCCACATGTTCCTTAAAGGGGCGCCTTTCCCTCCCCCACTCACCCACGACGATTATTCAGGCATCTGTTGTCCATACTGTGCACTGCAAACTAATACCATCCAATACCTCAACCACTGGACCTTTGAGCTTCACAAAACTTCTTCCCGTGTGATTCTTTCTGATCAGCCAAGTGTCTGACACATACAGAGTCTTTCCTCACTGTGCTACAGTGGCCAACCGAGCCACAGTGGCCAACCGAGCCACAGTGGCCAACCGAGCTACAGTGGCCAACCGAGCCACAGTGGCCAACCGAGCCAGAGTTCCCGAGATGTGTGTGTGTGTGCTGTCCTCACACGTGGAACGTTTCTGTGCGTTTGGATTGGAAGGCACTCACTCACTTTCTCTCTTGTCTTGATTAATTCCAGAGAGTATCGGGCACAGATTGTCAAGAGCCAAGGTTTGGAGATGTCACTCGGGGTGTATGTTGGTGGGTCCTGTTGGGAGTTTAACCAGCTAAAACCACATGACTTTGCCATTGAAAGCACTTGCAAGCTTCTCACTGCCTGTGCAGCCAGGGCTACCCTGCCCACTGAGGGTTTGGGCTTGCAAGGTTACAAGGAATTGAGTGAGCTGTGAGAGCCAAGATAATGCTGTTTGGCTGTTTGACTACTGTGGGCATCGGAGAGACCTGGAATGGGACGTATGAGGCAGCAACGGGTATATCCCAGAGCTATACTCTGCATCCACGCAGCTAACCAGTGCTTCAAATTTACCAACCATTGAACAGGTGGATAAAACAGCTGACTCCCAGGTCATGATCAATGATATCACTTCCTTTGTAAGGCTGATGATCTGGAAATCGGCCATTTTGGTTCGTGGCAATCTGAAGTACCAATGAAGCCACCATTTCAATTGGTAAATGTTGGCGTCCACACCCAAACATAGGGGGGGGTAGAGGTGGGTTGGTGCTCAAATTGCCTTGACAGATAATTTGCTATACTTTTGTTGGTCAACTGGGAGTGATGCATGCAGAAAACCGTCACCATGGTTAATAGTATCCAAAGCAAGCATCCCACCCAGACATGGAAATCTCAGAGATAGATTGTTGGAATGAAATGAGTATTGGGTACATTTTGGCAAGAGCCAAGACATGGGGATCCCACAATGTACTTAGAGGATAACCAGCCCAAACTGCACAGCTTGCCATTGGTATTGCTGTCTGGCCAACTTTCCTGCTTCTTATCCAGCTTGGACCACCTTACCCAACAGGGCTTTGGCTTGCAGGGTTAACAAGAGTTGAGCAGGATGACTCCCTACTTCCACCAACTGCTCTGCCTTTCCAGGTCCTGCTGCTGAGCTGTGCTGTTATCAGCAGTGCCCTAGAATACTGCAAAGCCGTCTGGCTCAGGAAGCGGGCCTGACACCTTGGAGCCAACTCAGCTCCAAAGAGACCCCACACCCCCACCCCCCACCCCCCACCCATGGAGGATAAGATAATTTGTGCCAAGGGTGTAACTACTTGACTTTGTGTTTCCAGCCACTCGTTTTATTGCTAATCTGGAAATGAACCATCATCTGATTGAACAGTTGCTGACTTGTCCTGTTTGCCTGGATCGCTACAACAGGCCAAAGCTCCTGCCTTGCCAGCACACCTTCTGCCAAGAGCCCTGCTTGAAAGGCTTGGTCAATGAAGTCAACCGAAAGGTGAAATGTCCCGAATGCCGCGCGGTCCACAAAATCCCCCGTGAAGGAGTGTCCGGATTCCCCAACAACAGGACTATTCTCAGCTTTCTGGAAATCCCTCTGGAGCAGATGCCAAGCCTGACCAGCAATGGGCCTCTGACCTGCCATTTATGCAGCTTCAAGGAGGAGCTGGCGGTGTGCTGTCATTGCGAGAAATACCTGTGCGATTCGTGTCAGCATTTACACATGGAGCAGCTGCGACTGGAACTCAAGCGTTTGGTGTCCCAGTTGAGGAGGTCCGTCCCTAAGCTCTCCAATGCCCTGGGAGCACTGGAGCAGAAGCTAGCGTCTCTGAAGCAAAATGTCGAGGCGGTCCGGGCCGAGATCAGACACAGCGTTGAACAGTTCATCGCTGAGTTGAAGGAACGGGAACAGGTTCTGATGTTGGAAGCGGAGGCCCTGGTGCAGTCGGCTGTCAGGACTCTTCAGCTGAAGCAGGAAAACCTGGAGGTTGAGCTGGCCAGCGTTTCCAGTCACTGCGACTGTGTTGAGAACGGCTTGAAGGGCAGTGGGCGCCTCCCGAACAGCGAGCTGTGGCAACTTCATAAACAGTCCAGAGAGCTCATCGGACAGATCAGGCACTTGGACGAGCTAGAAGAGGTCCAGCCCAATGTCCTGAGGTTCACAGCCAATACTGTGGCTCTTCACACCGACGTCATCAAGTTTGGCTCCGTCTCTTGGGCCACAAAAAGTTCAACGCCTCTGCAACTCCTTTCTTCAAGTTTGTCAAGATATCAAGCAACACAGAACTCACATCGAAACATTACTGTTTCAACTCAGAGCAGCATTGAAATGTATTCCCCTCTGACAATAAACAACGCAGCGAACCCTTTGCCCAGGACGGTCAGCAACTATTTATCCTTGAGTCCACAGTTCGGGCAAAGGACAAGTGCCAGCGATTCTCAGCCTCTGATTATTGAGCTGCTGGACATGAACCACCGCATGTTGAGCCTCCCGTTGACAGGTCGCAACCTTCAGCTTCACTATCAGGAGAAAGGACGCCTGCAATTCAAGTTCGGATCAAAAGGCAGTGATCTGGGTCATTTCACATGGCCAAGAGGGGTGGCTGTGAGCCCTGAAGGTCATGTGGTCGTGGCTGACAGCAGTAATCACAGAGTCCAGGTATGATGTCAATGATGGAACTGGTTGAACCAAGTAACAAGAGCTCAAAGTTAGCAGAACGTTAATAGAATGGGGGAGGGGGGGGTTGGGCGCAGGAGGGTAACCAAGCCCCTACAAAGTACAGAGGCAGATGGTTAACAGTGGAACACACAGCATCTAAATATTCATAGGAAACGGAGAAAGCGGACACTTGTATAATATATATACTGATATCTCTGGGAGGGTGTGGTGAGCTAACAATAGTGCGTGAGGTGTGGCAGATGACGTTGATTAGAGAGGGGCCTGGGCAGCACAGCCATGATATTGGAGGGGAAGGTGAAAGTCTGGTGGAAACAGTGAAACAGGTAATCTCACTGCACAGTATGCGTCAGCAAGGAGGCAACTTTTATCCCTTAGAGTTGGTTCATAGAGCTGAAGAATTGTTTGCCATGTGCACCTTCCTCCCCCCATTAGTTTACCTTGAGACACTGTGGACCAGATAGGCCCCATTTAGTAGAGCTTTGCCTCTATGATTCAGCATTGTGTATTAATACTAAACCTGGTAGACTACCTTATGAAAGTTGACTACCGTTATCTTATGAAATGCATCATCTCGTCTGAGCAGGGGATCTATTGTCTCTTTGTGTACTTTGGATTTTATGTTCTCAGAGGAAAAGATGCAGCTTTGGATCAGTAAAGCCTAAGCTTCTAGGACCTGGGTTTAAAAATGAGCCCAAATTGAAGGGAGGAAAGTCTGCTCTTTGCTGGCTACAAAATTCCAGTGTAAAAATGAGTTTGGACAGTCAGAACCCGGTTCTAGAATAATAACAGCAAAATTACATTTATGGAACTCCTTTCATGTTGGGAGGACATCCCAAGGCACGGAAGCACAGATTCGGGGCCTGAAATAACATGAAGCAGGCAAGTGTCCGCCGAGTGGAGCTGTTGGTAAAGTTTAGTCGGTTGCGAAAATAGGGAGGAGCTTCAAAGGTGTGGACAAGGATTTTGAGCTCAATCCTCTGGGGGAAGGGGAGCAATGAAGCTGCAGGAATAGGTTTTCTGAGCTCGGTACAGGAGAGGACACGAGTTGCAGAGTTCTGTAGGCATCAAGAGCGATAATTTGTGATTGAATTGTGGTTATAATAGGCTAAGCTAATCACCTGCTTCCCACACAGATATTCACTGGAGGAGGGAGGTTTGTCAGAGCATTTGGATCCTACGGCAGCAGCGACGGAGAGTTTGATTGTCTGGCAGGCGTTGCCGTCAACAGCCAAGGCTGGATCATCATTGCCGATCGTTACAACCACCGTATTCAGATCTTCGACAGGGTCGGCCGCTTCATACGCAAGTTCGGGAAAGAAGGTGCCTGCAACGGGCAGCTGAGTTACCCGTGGGGGGTGGCGACAGACGGGCTGGGCTTCATCTACGTGTGTGACAAGGACAACCATCGGGTCCAGGTCTTCACTTTGAGCGGACAGTTTGTGCGCAGGTTTGGCCGCCTGGGCAGTGGGGACGGACAGCTGGAGCATCCGCACTACTTGACCATCACCTCCCAGAACCAGGTGGTGGTCAGCGACAGCTGTAACCACCGGGTGCAGGTCTTTGACCAGTACGGTCGGTTCATTAACAAGTTTGGGTCCGAGGGCAGTGCTCCCGGTCAGTTCAAGTACCCCCGCGGTCTGGCCGTTGACCACGAAGGGAACATTCTGGTGGGAGACAGCGGGAACAACCGCATACAGATCTTCCGTCCCGATGGCACCTTTCTGCAAGCGTTCGGGAGCTGGGGAACGGGGGATGGACAAGTGAAAGGTCTGGAGGGTATCGCCTTTTATGGCGGAGATATCATCATCAGCGACAGGGAGAACCATCGAATACAGATCTTTTAGCACCGGACTCACCCTAGAACCTCATGGGTCAAGGAATCACCCAGTGAAACGTTACACCAGACAGGCAGACCAGAAGGTGCCGGGTTTTGAGTCCAGACTCAGTTAGCTGATCTCAGCTGTGGCTATTGGAACAGGACTAGCAAAAGGTGCGTGTCAGGCTATATTCAGACTGTGTTCCTGCTCCTGATAGAAATCGAGTGGTCTTTGCTGGTTAGTGCATATGTGTGGACATTAGGGAAGGGCAGGATCATGCTTCGCTGTGATGCCCTCCATTGGTGGAATTGTGTGCAGACACTCATTGTGTGAATCACACAGAAAGAATGACTGGAGTTCCCCTCGCAGCCAGTGGAGCTAAACCCTTCTCACTTCAGCAGGAAAATATCTTCAGGAGAGGAGCGCGACAAAATAAAAAGGACAGAGAGCCGTTCTATCTTCAGAGCGGATCACCAGTGTAAACCTATTCGTAGATTTGAACAAAAGGCATGGACATCGTTAGATTATCCAAAGATCCCAACGCTGTTCACATTTCATCTCAGCAAAAAAAAACAATAAAGGCTGAGATTTCTAAAATGTGTTGCAAACTCTGAATGAGAATGAAGGGGAACAGAATGGATTGACAGGGTTAATTAAATATTACCTTCTGGATAATCTGGGATTGGTTTGTGTTGACGCATGCGTGGAAACGCAACAGAAGTGAAACGAGAAGGGTTTAAGAAATTCTGCGCAAGATCTGGAAGGGAAGAGCCTGTGAATCACTGTTCCCCTGATGCTTTCTGTAGCTTTTCCCACCTCCATCTTGGGCTCCCAGCTGACTCAGATATCCTTCCAATATAGAAGATGCAATATAAATGTAAAACAAAATTTGTTTTATATGTCTTTAAACTGGGAGTGACTTGGAAAGGCTTTGAATCTTTTAATTATGTGGAGTCCGGTAGCTCAGTGGTTGGAGCACTTGCCTTACAAGCGAGAGACCCGGGTTCAATTCCAGGCAGGGCGAAACCTTGGGCAAGTTTCCTTACTCCACACGCCTAATAATAATCCATTAAAAAAAAACCAGATTGGTCACTTCAATCCATGACTGTTTGTGGAACACTGCTGTGCGCAATTGGCTGCTGCGTTTCGCCCACATATATTCAGGTATTTACAGTATATCCTGTGAAGTGCTTTGGAAGACATGAAAAGTAATATATCAAATACAAGAATTATTATTATTATGCTTTGGGAGAAATCAGCAAGAGATTTAGTCAACAACAACAACTTGTATTTGTAGAGCCCCCTTCATGTGGGTAGTGTCTAGGAGCACTCAATGGTAGCGAGCCTGACACTGAGCCAGGGGAGGGAAACATTGAGCATCAACAGTTGAAGATGCCTTTAGATGTGATCTGAAAAAAAGGAAGGAAGGATTGAGGGAGAGAATTCCAAAGTTTGGGGCTGTAGTGGCTGAAAGCACGGCTTTGTGTGTGCTTCAGCACATTACATTGGTTCGTTTTTCTCATCGTTATGGACAACCATTTTGGAATCAAAGTCTCTGCACCGGTGGACAGATCTCCATCCGTCAAGTCTCCCTTCAGCCCCCGGATAAAATGGAGGTTTATTTCAGAGTCTGACAGTTATTCAGCAGTTCCCAGGGTAGAGCATCAATTAAAATTCATATTTCTACTCTGGACAGGGTTGAGAGTACTACAGATGTTCCTCTCGGTGAATCTCCAACCACCGACATACGCAGTTTTAATAAACATGAAAAAGGTTTAGCATAAACAGCTAACTTCCCACACACTCCCTGGTGCTTTGCTACAGGTGGATGAATGAAAGCGGAGTTTCAGGATAACAAGATTCATTGTTTCATGAGAACTGATACAGCCACAAAGCCTGAAGTCAGATTAATATTGACCGTAGTTATCCTTTTATCACCCATAGTTTTTTTTTGGAACAGGGAAAGAGTCAAGGGTAGGGAACATAAATTAATCTTTTTAGAGGCAGATAACAATTTTTTTTTCAAGGAATTATTACCCCAGAAAAGTAATCTGCCAATTGACTAACAACCGGTTTCTATTTACTGCTAAGAGGCACGTGGAGATACTTGTCCAACGTTTCGCCCTACTGGGTATTGAACCAAGGTCTCTAGCTTGCGAGGCAAGTGAGACACTGTCCGGCGTGGAGGGCGCTGTATAAATCAAAGTTGTTGTTGTTGTAACCACTAAGCCACGGGACTCCACAATTGCAATTTACTTTGCAATGAATGAGAGGAAAAAGAAAAAAAAACTGTGAATTATGTTAATCTCATGGATGTTAATATTAATCGGTCACTAAGTTTGACTCTTCTAAACACTTGTTTGAAAACATGTATAATTTGAAGTATTCTTTGACCAAATTACACATTCAGAATACATACATGGCCCTCTCTTAATTTTCTCTTATTTGTTACCAAATCTTACAAGCTGTCCCCATGGTAACTATGTTGGCTTGTTACTTGGTTACCACCTAAATTATTCAGATCCAAAAATAGGAGCCTCTCCCTTTAAGGCTCAACACTCAATAGCTTACATTCAATAGCTTCTTCTTGCAGTTTGGAAGATGGATGTTACACAAAGTGTTCTGGGCCCCAAGGAAATTTAATGTGAATGGACTTGTTTTTTGGAACAGTAAAAGGATCAATGCCGTTGATAAAGAAGAGAATTGTTATTTACCCTATTCATGTGAGGGTTAGCTTCAAATGCTCTCAATAATTGAAGATGTCTCTTTTACCGCAGTGTTGTGGTCTCAGTTTAGCTTGGCTTGACTACGGTCCAAGTGATGGTTCTGACGCAAAGCAGCAAGCACCTGCTTTGCCATGTATATGCGCTCCATCTCTGGGGTGGGTGGGGGACAGGAGTGGAGAGGAGAGAAAGGTTGTGAACTTTGTGTATTGCGAAGATTCAACATGGCGAGCCAGAATAAACACCTCTTGTCCTCAAAATTATTGGACAAAATAATAATAATCCTTGCATTTGATATAGCGCTTTTCATGTCTTCTAGACGTCTCAAAGCGCTTCACAGAATATATTTTAAAGTGAATTGATTGTATATTTGTGGGCGAAGCATGGCAGCCAATTGTGCACAGCAGTGTCCCACAAGCAGTCGTGGATTAAAATGACCAATTTTTTGTGGAGGGATTATTATTAGGCTTTTGGAGTAAGGAAAACTTGCCAAAGGATTCGCTCTGCCTGGAATTGAACCCAGGATCTCTCGCTTGTAAGGCAAGGGCTCTAACCACGGAGCTACCGGACTCCACAACATTTCTTTTAAATTATTTTAAGTAACTAACATTTAACATGATACAAAGTAGATTTTTGGCATCACTCAGCACCATCAGAGCCAGGAAACTCTTCTAGCAAGAGCTGGATAATGAAGGGCGACATTTCAATTGGTGAGTGAGCTTGA
Organism: Hydrolagus colliei; assembly: GCA_035084275.1. Classification (NCBI taxonomy): domain Eukaryota; kingdom Metazoa; phylum Chordata; class Chondrichthyes; order Chimaeriformes; family Chimaeridae; genus Hydrolagus; species Hydrolagus colliei. The sequence continues at coordinate 37,314 of JAYJKW010000152.1, forward strand.
TAATTAGCCTTGAACAGATGGGTTCATTCTGCCTTAATGGGCAATCACTCAGCAGTAGTGACTGGCCTCACACAAATATGGACACACCTAACACCCTGGGAGGCTGAAGATTTCCCAACTGAAATGACAGGCTTGCCCATCGCCACATATCTCTAATGCGCAGACCAGATTCAACCCTGGGGGCATGGGAAGGTCACTGTTGATGAATCGAACACACACCTATGGTGCTTTACCAGATCATGATGATGAAAGATGCAAGATTAGAGTGAGCTTTCAAAAAACAAGATATCCCTGTCTTCACCACTACCAGCAATAACAAATTACAATTGTATAGGGCCTTTTCGTGTCAGGAGGACAGTCAGGATATGCACCTGAGCTGGTGGTTTGGATCAGGAGGGGCTGAGGGTGGATAGGGTCAATGAGGAGTGTCTTGAGATGGGTGATGAAGAAGGCAATGGAGGGGTCAAGATAGAAGGACTGGTATAAAGTGGGTGGGGGCAAAGAGGCTGAAAACCCGTCTGCCAAAGGTGGGGTGGGCAGGGCTGGGGACGCGAAGCGGGCAGGAACCCGCTGAGCAGAGGGAGCGGAGAGGTCGGTGGGTGTTAGGAAGTCAAGCTGGAGTGAAAGTGCCAGAAATAACAACACTTGTTTTAAGGACATATCTTTTTGGACAGGCCTGATCAAGATTCAGATTACAAGAGGAAACTTGCACCAGAGTACAGCTGCTGACAATATGTACAACAAACAACAACAAAATTACATTTATAGAACGCCTTTCACATCGGGATGTACTTGCAATTGGGGTGGAAAAAAATACTCCTCTGTACGTGAATAAAATCCCATTAGATTCCAGGCATACAGTCTCAGTGTGGTTACACCTGAGTAGCTAGTTGATCTTTCAAAAAGATATTGAAGGCTAAACAAAATGAAACGCGCATCAGTAAAGAAATACCAGGAACCCGTGACTGACTCATTGTGAAAAATGTTTCAAGCGCACTTTCTCGAGACGTACTCAAAACCGTTTAGAACTGCTTTACAGCCTCTCTCTATGGTGTGGTATCCAATTTGTGGGTTCAGTATTTGGGTATGACAATGACAGCTATGGCAGGACCTCGCTAACAGGCTGCTGGTTCTATCCCTGCAGAGAAACTAGATGTTGTATGTTGCTTTAACAACATAAGTGGCAATTGAATATGGATGGTGCGAGTATAAAAGGATTCTGGGAAGAGTGACTTGCAGATTTGAAAGAGAGCGTGAAAGAGGTTGTTTGTAAAGTTTGCATTAAAGATTTGAGTGAATCTACGTTGAGTTTTGTGGATTAAATAACATTACATGGCGTCAGAAGTGAAAACGGAATCTGGATTGAAACTGACTACGAGATGGGAATATGGATTGAAAAGCAAAATGCAGAGAATCAGAATTAAATGCCGCACCAAGATACGTGCAGATATCAAGAACATCGAGACTATTTGGAAGTCGAAGGCACAATTGGCAACGGTTTGAAAGAGACTACAATTTTTGGACCAGCAACAAACGTAATGAAACTGCTACAGGAACAGCAGTCTGTAATATTTTGGAATGTAGCAGGCGAGGAAGCGAGTATTTTGCAATCCTAGAAAGTGAAGTGGACATGCCATTAAATGAGATTATGAGAGAAAGATGTTGTGGAAAAGATAATGTGATAATTGAGCTATTTTAAGTTTCGAACAAGAAAGCAGAATCACTGAATCACTCAATCAGTAGTGCAGTACTGAAAACCCTAAGTAAAAATTCAAACTACAGAACATTAAGAGACAAAATGATTTGTGACCAGATAGTAAATTGGCATAAAGGATACAAAGTTGAGAGGAAAGCATTTGAAAAAAGGAGACCTGACATTAGAATTGGCAATGGAGATAATAAAGATTGTGGATGGAAAAGTTGGGAAGCCGACAAGCTGTTGGCATAGTTAGGCTTAGACATGATGAATGCATGGATGAGGATTTTGGTGGCCTGAGGGGTGAAGGAGTGGTGTGTCTGGGAGATGTTACAGAGGTGGGGGAAGACATTTGTCATGGCATGGATTAGGAATAGAAAGGACAGTTGAGGGTCAAACAGGAGACCAAATTTGTGGACTGGCTTGGTGAAGTGTGCAACCTTGGCACGTGAAGTGTGTATCCTGAGAGGTTGTTAAAAGACAGGTTGGATTATACCCAGAAAGCAGG
>JAYJKW010000222.1:0-39465 GCA_035084275.1 Hydrolagus colliei
TATAGTACTATACTAATATACTAGACTAATATAATAATATACTAATATACTAGACTAATATAATAATATACTAGACTAACATAGTAATATACTCTACTATCATAATAATCAAATATATCATAATATAATATACAGTACTATCATAATTATATAAACATATAATATAATGGATAATAATATCATTATAATATAACATACTATCAAAGTAATATGCAATAATAAAATATCAATCAATCAGGTCAACGTACATTTATACAGCGCCTTTCACGTTGAGAGTATAATATACTATAATAGTACAATATCAAATACAAGTATTATTATGTCATAACAATATACTTTAATAATAACAATCCTTGCATTTGATATTGCGGCTTTTCGTATCTTCTAGACTGTGCCTCAAAACGCTTCACAGAACCTACTGTAAAGTGAATTGACTGTGTATATATTTGTGGGCAAAACGCGGCACCCGATTGCGCACAGCAGCGTCCCCCCCCACCCACCCACCCCCCCCCCCACACACACACACGAATACAGTCAGTGGATTGAAACTCCTTCATCACATAATATGACTCCGAAACCGTAGGAACCAAATTCCCAGCTGGAAGAATTCTGCGAGCTGTGAGTGCAGGCAAGGGTTAAACGTGGTAGCCAGTACACAACTGGTTAACGTCCAGATGTGGGCTGCAAAGTTTGCAGACGCCAACTTGGGGGTGGGAGGTGGGGGTGGTGTAATGCTTCCGCCTGGGAGTGAATTTACTTCCGAGCTGTTCGGCCCTGAGGGCTTGCGAGGAGGGAAGAGTTTGTGTCACAAACAACAAAAAAATAAGGAAGAGTTTTTAAGAAAAGAGAGAGAGAGAGAGAGAGAGACAAAGAGAGAGTGTCGGAGAGTGAGGGAGTGTTTGTGTGTGTGTGTGAGAGAGAGCTGAGCAACTAAAAATTCCTCGTTTCCACCTTCCCCAACCCAGGGGAACGAAAGGCAAAGCGATGGCTTCACCGCTGCCGGGTCCTCGGTTCGGGAACCGATCAACCACCACCACAACGACTTGCGTTTATCTCGCGCCCCTCACCCAGGGAGGCGTCCAGGAGCGCTCGAACCCACTCACGTCAGACCGCAGGATTTAAGGAGAGAGAGAGAGAGAGAGAAGTATTATTTGTTCCTACTTCCTCGTTCGATCGGAGAGGTTTGAAGTGTCAGTTTCAAGCTTTAAACCCGCGTCTCGTGAAACCGGCTCTGATCGACCCAACTGGTGTTTCGTATGAGAGTGTGGGGGAGGAGAAGTGGGGGATAGGAGGGGAACGTTTGGCTTTTTAATATACAGTATATCTATATATACACACATGTATATATCTACAGTTTAAAAATTTTATTTGCACTGAGATTTCAATGGAATATAGTCGATTCCTCAGTTCACACAAACCCTAAGCGTTAAGTAGCGGGAGGAGAGTTAGGAAAGTCTGAAACTTCAGTGTCTTGTCTCTCTCTCTCTCCCTCCCCCTCCCTCACCACACGCCAGAGTTTCCCACGAGTTTCAGGAGGACTGTCGCAGGTCGGTGAGATGTTTGTCAAGTGACACGATCGGCCGATCCCCACATTCCCCTTCGGAGGAAGTTTTTTTTTGGCGTCTCTGATCGATGGCCAGGCTGGAGGCTCTCGGCAGCAGCGAGAGTCAGACTGGTAAGCCATCCGAATAATAATTCCTGATTCGTTAATAATGCGTTAATAATTCCGTTAATACATGTTTGTATATGTGTATATATATATTGCCGGAAAGCTGGCACGTCGGGAAGGGATTTGCTGTGACTTTTTTGTGTGTGTGTGTGTATGTGAGTGTGTGTAAGTGAGTGTGTGTGAGTGAGTGTGAGCGTGTGTGTCTTAGGCAAACAGATAATGTGATCGCAGATAATTACTAGTGAGTAGTGGTTAGAGCAAAGGTTTGATTTCCCTCGCCTCCACGCGCCTCTGTTTACGCCAGCGGTACGTAGGGAAACCCGGTTGTTAAGTCAATTGCCTTGGAAAGATCCACTTTCCAAGGGCGAAATAATAATTCCTCTTCGCGAAAAAAACACACGCACACACACGCACGCACGCACACAGCCGGTCGCTCAATCCACGACTGTTTGCGGGGCAAACGCTGCTGTGAGCGATCGGCTGCCGCGTTTTCGCCCGCCCACAAAACGCGCAGTCACTCCACTGAAGCTCGTGAAGCGCTTCGAGACGTCTCGACGAGGATTTCCCTCCTTTCTCTCCACACCTCCGCCCGCCCGCCCCTCACTCCCCCTTTGCCTGACGCGCTGAGAAATTCTGTAACTTTGCCAGAAAAAATATCTTGCGTATCGTGTGACCGTTTGACCCGTGTTTTGCAGCCAATTCTCAGCGTGACTTTGACGGCAGGGCTGCTGATGAGAGCTGCTCTGTTGCCTGGCTATAGAGAATAGCATCTTTGTGTGCGTGTGCGGTGTGTGTGTGTGTCTCTCGCTGCGATATTGCAACGGCAACTCAACTCACTTCCCTTGTTAACCTGGGTGAGAGGCCTCGGCGCCGAAGCCCAGCGTCCTGTGGAGTTATTGGGTGTCTTGCGGTGGAGCTGCAGGTTAGAGCGCAGGCGAGAGGACTCAGGTTCGATTCCTGGGCGAGTCAGGTCAGTCAGTCAGTCAGGTCAGGTCAGGTCAGGGCGAAACCTTAGGCAAGCTACCTCCTTACTCTACGTGCGCAGACACACACACACACACGCGCGCGGCGCACAACACGCAGCGTTTCGTCCAGAAAATAGACCGGGAATCCACTCGAGAATACATTTCGTGAAGCGCTTCGAGACGTCTCGATGATGCGGAGCTCGCTATACCAACTGCGAGATTAATAATAATATTATTAACAATGATAATGAGGGCGCTAATGCACACGTTGCGTTATTTTCCTCTAGGTGTGTGTATTTTTTTCTCTATGACTGCTCGAAAGTGAGAGGGGAGGGCGACGCGACCCGAGCTGGCATCTATTACTTCTTCCCCTCCCAGGTGAGTGCAGAAATGCAACAACAATAATAGAAATAATAATCATAAATAATAATACTGTGTGTGTGTCTGTGTGTGTGTGTGCGCGTGTGTGTGTGTGGTGCGCAATTGGCTGCGGGGTTTCTCCACAAAGTACACAGTCAACCCACTTGGCAGGATATTCTGTGAAGCGCTTCGAGAAGCCTCGACGATGTGACAAGGCGCTGTATCAAATACAAGGATTATTTATTACTAACAGCGTTTGCATCACTATAACCCAGAATCTCCTCCTTTCTCTCCCCCTGTGTTCAATGTGTGCGTGTGGCGTGTATGTCTGTGCGCGTGTATGTGTGTGTGTGTGTCTGCGGTGTACGTCTGCATGTGTATGTACGTGTGTGTGTGGTGTATGTCTGCGCGCACGTGCCTGCGTGTGTGTTGTGTGTGTGTGGTGTATGTCTGCTCGCACGTGTATGCGCGCACGTGTCTGCGTGTGTGTTGTGTGTGTGTGGGGTGTATGTCTGCGCGCACGTGTCTGCGTGTGTGTGGTGTATGTCTGCGCGCACGTGTCTGCGTGTGTGTTGTGTGTGTGTGGTGTATGTCTGCGCGCACGTGTCTGCATGTGTGTTGTGTGTGGTGTATGTCTGACGCGCACGTGTCTGCGCGCGTGTGTGTGTGTGTGTGCGTTGTGTGTATGTGTGTGTGTGTGTGTTTGGGTGGTGGTTGTTGTTGTTGTAGACCCCTTCCGACCAGCAAGACTTCCTGTGTGGACAGGTCGTGGGTGTGATTTGCTGTTTCACTGACATCGCTGGGGTTGCTCCCGTTCTCATCCGGCTCAGAAAGCTCAAATTCGCCGTGCGTTCAGACGGGGACTTCGTTTGGGTGAGTCTCACAAGCCACCGTCCAGCCAAACCTGACACCCTGAAATCCAACCGGCTAGACTGACACAACCCTATAGCTCAGTGGGTTAGAGCGCGTGAGACCCGTGTTCGAACCCAGGCAGATCAGGTCAGGGCGAAACCTTGGGCAAGTTTCCTTATCACACACACACGCACACACACACGCACAGACACTCACACAACTAATAATAATCCGTCCAAAATGAAACACAATGATAAAAATTGGTCATGTTCAACCCACGACTGGGTTGTGTGTATGGGGGTGCGCAATTGGCTGCCGGGTTTCGCCCACAAATATATATATATATCTACACAAGTCAATTCACTTTTACAGTATGTTCAGTGTATATATATCAAATGCAAGGATTACGATTAGTAATATTATTGTCGAGATCGGACTTGAAGGAGCAAAGGGAGGGAGGGAGGGAGGGAGGGAGGGAGGGAGGGAGGCGAAGGGACTGTGGATGGAGTTCCAGAGTGTTGGGTGGGTTGGGGGGGGGGTGGGGGGGGGCAGAGAGGGTAGGGCGATGGAGACATGGAGCCCGCTGTACGGAGTGGGCGGGCGGGTCGATGGGGGAGAGACAGCAGGTCAGTGAGGTTGGCGGGGGAATCGAGGCAAGGCCGTGGAGGGCCTTGTAAGTGAATTGCGTTGCGAGTGTTGTGTTCTCTGTGTTGTTTCAGGCTCTGGGCTGTACGCTAGATGTCCCTGACGTGAGCTGCCGGTGTTTTCTGGACCAACTTATTGGCGTCTTCACGTTCTACAATGGCTCCATTCAGCGAATTTACCAGGTGACGGGCGACATTGTGTGTTTTCGCCTGGTATCTTTGTGGGGGTTGGGGGGTGGGGAGTTCTCTGTCAGCTGTAACACAGGAATAATACTGATAATAAATATAATACAGTATAATAATAATATTTGCATTTGACCTCTGGTAGACTGTGTCTCAAAGCGCTTCACAGAATAGACTGTAATGTGAATTGACTGTATATATATATATAATCATAATAATATTATTTTGGAGGGAATAATAATCCCTCCAAAAAAACACAATAATAAAATTGGTCATTTCAATCCACGACTGTGTGTGGGGGACGCTGCTGTGCGCAATCGGCTGCCGCGTTTCACCCACAATATATACAGTAATTTCACTTTACAATATATTCTGTGAGGCGCTTTGGGACGTTGATAAGATGTGGAAAGCGCTATATCAAATGCAAGGATTATTATTATTATTATTATTATTATATCTATATATTTGTGGGCGAAACGCGGCAGCCGATCGCGCACGTAGCGTCTCCCCCCCCCCACACACACACACAGCCGTGGGTTGGAATGACCAATGTAAGGTGGTTGTTGTTGGTGGTGGTGGAGGTGATCTCGCCCCTCGTCTCAACGCGCTTCGCGGGAATTTCCGTCCTTTGGTCGAGACGTTAAAAAGTTAAACTTTTTTTAATGAATAATAATGATAATACTATTAATAATTTACTATTAATATTATTATTTTCATTCGTATTATTATGACGCGTCTCTGCTTCTTCTTCGTCCCACCTGTCAGACTCAACAGAGGGAAGAGCTGGCGGGTCAATGGGATTTGTACACAGCGCACATTCAACGGGAACCCTGCGAGCTACACAAGATATTCAACGCTCTCTGGGACCTGACAGGGACCAAAGTAATCAACGCATCACCAACCACCACCACCACCACCACCAAAACACCACGACAACAACTCTGCCGCCCGCGTAGCCTCTTCTCACGTCCAAGGCCCTGGCGCAAGCCAATGATAGTACAGCTAATGATGATAGTAATCCTGGCGTTTGATATCGTGGCTTTTCGCATCTGTTCCCAAAGCGCTTCACAGAATGTACTGCAAAGCGAACTGACTGTATATAGATATGTATATATATATATATATATATGTGTGTGTGGGCGAATCGCGGCAGCCGATTGCGCACAGCAGCGTCCCGCCCCATCCCCCCCCCCCCCCCCGCACACACACACACACATACACACACACACACACACACACAGTCGTGAATTGCAAATGACCAATTTGGCCCACAAGATAGTACAGTCGCTCGGTTTTGCTGTCCAGCGTTTTGAGACGTCTCGACGACGTGATAAGGCTCTGGATCCTAATAATAATAATAATAATAATAATGATAATAATAATGATAATAATAATCCCGGCATTTGATACGGAGGCTTTCCACGTGCTCCTAGACCGTGTCTCGAAGCGCTTCGGAGAATGTACCGTAAAGTGTAATCCACTGTGCGTCTGTGGGCGAAGTGACAAGAGGAGACTTATTACGTGATGACATTATCGCCGCTGACTCCTCTCTCTCTGTCCCTCGCCAGGTGGATCCCGGCTGCTGCTGCTGAAAGCCGCTGTCACGCTGCAGACCAGCCAGCGCTGCCCTCACGTGTTGGCCGGCTGTATCCTCTACTCTAACCTGTGAGTCTCCGAACAAGCGCGAGAAACCCCTGTTCGAATCCAAGCAGGTCAGGGCGAAACCCTGGGCGAGTTGAGTTTCTTCCTCCGCTTCTCCATAGGCCTAATATACCGCAACCCACGATAATAAAAATTGGTCATTTCAATCCGCTTGTGTGTGTGTGTGTGTGTGTATGTGTGTGTGTGTGTGTGTGTGTGTGTGTGTGTGTGTGTGTGTGTGTGTGTGTGGGGGGAGGGGGTGGTGTGGGGGAGGTGGGGGGGGACACTCTGCTGTGTGCGCAATTGGCTGCCTCGTTTTGCCCACAAATATATATATATATACACACAGTCGATTCACTTGCCAGTGAAGCTCTTTCGAGACGTCGATAAGAGGTGAAAAACGCTATATTAAATGCAAGTGTTATTATTTTACCCGCTCGGACTTATTTGGGGACATTTCGAGTCCTTCAGGCATGCGGTGAGTCAAGCGTGCGTTGTTGTTCAGATCATCTCTCGACGCGCACCTCGCCGACAGTGATGACGCCTCAACTGTTTCTGTAACTTTACGTCCCCAGGATTGTCAGCACTCAGATGCCGCCCACGCTGACAGCCAAAGTCCTGGCCTACCAGCCGGGACGAAGTGTACAGGTGAGCCCTCGTTTCTACTGCGCAAGCCGTGGTGGGTAGCCACCGTGGTGACGCGAAAGGCGCGATACAAAGTACGAGGTGTCGTTTTGTTGTCGTCGTCGACACACACACGCACAAGCGTACACACGCATACACGCGCGCCTGATAAGAATAATCCTTCACACAAAAAAAATTAGTCATTCCAATCCACCATTGTTTGTGTGTGGGGGGGGACGCTGCTGTGCGCAATTGGCTGCCGTGTTTTCACTCACAAATATATATATGTGTATATATATATATATACACAGTCAATTGACTTTATGGTATATTCTGCGAAGCGCTTGGAGACGTCGATAAGATGTGAAAAGCCGCGGTAGCAAAATGCCAGGATTATTATCATTAATATTATTAATATTATTATTGTTGTTTGTCTGTTTAAATTCTCCCATCGTCTCGATTTCCAGGGCGCGAGCAGATGCTCGGGCAAAGTTCCTCTCCACCTTCCCGGTAAGGTTTGACAGGCCCAGAGATACGTGACACGGTTTGCAAAATCGTGTCAAGAGAAATGCTACTCAGAATAGTAATAATATATCAGGATAGCGATCTATACAAATATAATTTTTTCCCTATTAGGTCATGGCCTTTCAAGTCAAAGCCGCCTAAAGGGAGTAGGGTGATCCTAGCTCAACAGAGCTGGGCAGACAGAGCTATTATCATTGGCTATGATATGTACTTTTAATGGGTTAGACACTTTCAGTTACCCCCAGCACACACCATTGGGCTCCCCACCCCCACCCCCAACCCCACACCCCCCCACCATCCACCCAACCAACCACCCACCCAACAACCCACCCCCAAGCCTTGGCTCTCGCCAACCTGCGCCTAATACTCTCCGAATTAGGTAAGCAGGATGTATCCCTCCAGAGAGAGTCAGAGAGAGAGAGGGGGAGAGGGAGAAGGGGAGAGCATTCCATCCCAACAGCCTATATATCTCTGGGATTTCCATGTGTTTTGTTGCGTGTGTGTGTGTGTGTTAACCCTGACCATCTCTTGGACACAGAGGATATCTCGCTGCCTCAAAACGTGGTCACTCTGACCGTCTTTGTCACCGAGGACGAGGCCGTTGGCTCTGCGGAGGTTCCCCTACGAGTGGCCGCGCGGGTGAGGAGGACTTTACATCGCCATCATAATAACTTTACCGTCAATAATAATCCCTCCATTAAAAAAAAACACCACCATGATTAAAAATTGGTCATTTTCAATTGGCTGCCACGTTTCGCTTGCCCACAAATGTATATATATATATATATATACACAGTCACTTCACTTTACAGTAAGTTCTGCGAAGCGCTTCGAGACGCAGTCTAGAAGACGTGAAAAGCCGCTGGGTCAAATGTGTGGATTATTATCGGGAACAATAGCCGGGAATCGAACCCGGGCCCTCCTCGCCGCTGCCGGGAACGCCAACGGTGAAAGAGTCTCCAATCTCTCTCCTTCCCCTCCCCAGGATCCCGACCTCTCCCGAGCCGGAGTCGCACGCGAGCCGGACGTGGAAGCCTCCCTATCTCTCCAGGACCCTGTCCGACACGCCCGAGGGCGATCCCTGGCCCCCCCCGAGCGGACGGGACCCGACTCCCGGCCGGGAGACACCGAGCCCCTCGGGGGGGGACACCAGGCTCACTGCGGCTAGCGCCCACCGGGGCCGCGAGGTCACTGACGGGAAGGATTATTACTTTTCAATACAGGAGAGAAAGGGCGGGCGGGGATTCCCTCCCCCGGACGCCAAACCCTCGGCCTCGCCGGGCGCCGCGGGGGGGGCGACGGGGAGCCTGGACGGTTCCGTGGCCGAGGCCGAGGCCTGCCCCCTAGTGGTCCCCCCGGAGAGGACTTTAGCGGAGCCCGTTCCCTGCGGGGAGAGGGTGGGCGTGGACCGGGTGGGAGATGGGACATCACCAAAGCCCAAGGCGTATATGGACATGGCAGGTTTGCCCGGCGCGTCTGTTGACGTTCCGGAGGTCCCCACCTCGTCGGGCGCTGGCCCGGAGGGCCCCGGACGAGCCGTGGGGTTCAGGCCGAGGAGGAGGAGGAGGAGGAGGAGGAGAAGAAGGAGGAGAGGAGGAGGAGGAGGAGGCAGGGGATCGGGCGGGGACCGTCGCGGAGGAGGACAGCCAACGCCCCCTGCTGGTGGAGATGACGCTGTACGTCCACACGGTGAAGGAGTTGGCGATGGTGCTCCTGGCGGAGCGTGGGTTCGGAGTCGACCAGAACGCCATCGAGGACGTGGTGAGTATCGGAAGCCGAGTGGGCCGCGGGGCTGGGGAGGAACGGACGACGGTCTGCGTGTGTGGGGGGGGGGGGGGGTGTGTGTGGTGGTGGTGGGAAGGGGGTGGAGGGGAGGGGGGGGGGGACGCTGCTGTGCGCAAATGGCTGACGCATTTCGCCCACAGAATAATACATACAGTCAACTCACATCACGGTACAGTACATTCCCGTGAAGCGCTTTTGTGACACAGTCCAGACAGAAGACGCGATCAGGCGCCGTGCGAGTCCAATGCCAGGATTTATTATTATTGTTTACACGTCCGGTCTGCGGGAGGGAGACCAACAGTCCGACTCGCCCGCCAAACGTCCCGTATAAACCGCTGTCCTTCCCCCTCCGCACAGTACCACAGCACCCTGGCCTCTCTCAACGGTCTGGAGGTTCACTGAGTGAGACCTTGCCCAAAGCCAAGGGCCCCCACCACCAAACCCAACTACAACTTTGCCCATTACGACTGTGTGCAGCGCACCCTGACAGGTAAATGTGTGTGTGTGTGTGTATGTACATATGCGTGCTTGTGTACGTATGCGTGCGTGTGTACATATGCGTGCGTGTGTACATATGCATGTGAGTACGTATGTACGTGTGTGTGTGTGCGAGCGCGCGTGCGTACGCGTGTTTGTGTATGGTGTGCGCGTGTGCGCCTATGTGGGGGACGCTGCTGTGCGCTTTTCGCTGTCCCACAAAGTATACATATATATATATATATACAGTCAATTGAATTACAAATTGAAGCGTAATTCAATTTGCAGTCTATATTCTGCGAGGCGCTTTGTGACATGGTCTAGTAGACGTGAAAACACCGTATCAAAGGATTATTATTATTATTATACGTTCGCCATTTTTTTTTTTTAATCTGAAACTCGTCCGTCCGTCCTCCGCAGCTCACCTGCCCCCAACCCTGGACTCCCAGGACGCCCACTTTGTCAGAGCTGCCGTCTTGATGCACGCGGACCTGACGCACAGCCACACCATCCACGAGATGTCTGTCCGGTGAGTGAGTGAGTGAGTGAGTGAGTGAGTGAGTGAGTGAGTGAGTGAGTGAGTGAGGGAGGGAGGGAGGGAGGGAGGGACCGTATGTCAGCTCAGTGGGTTGCGCTTGTGGGCTTGGTTAGAGCAACTCACTCCCTCACTCGCTCGCTCGCTCGCCTTACAAGCACGAGAGACCTGTGTTCGAATCCAGGTAGGATCGGTCAGGGCGAAACCTTGGGCGAGTTTCCTTACTCCACACACACATACACACACACACACGTATACGCGTGCGCGCACACACACACACACACAATAATAATAATCTGTCAAAATAACGCAATAATAAAATTGGTCATTTTCAATTCACGATTGTGTATGTGTGTGTGTGTGGGGGGGGGGGGGGGGTAGGGGGGGGAACGCTGCTGTGCGCAATTGGCTGCCGCGTTTCGCCCACAAATATACATACAGTCACTTCACTTTACAGTATATTCTGTGAAGCGCTTTGAGACACAGTTGATAAGATGTGAAAAGCCGTTGTATCAAAATGCCAGGATTATTATTATTATTGTTAAGATCGGTCATGATCTATTCAATGGCGGAGGGAGGGGTGGGGGGGGGGGGGAGAGACGGGGGGCTCGAGGGGCTGAATGCCCTACCCCGGGCTCCTTATTCCTCCTATGTTGTTAACGCGGCTTCTCCCGCCAGGAACGCCGTGACCGCGGTTCACAGCTGCCGCAGCCCGGCGTTCGAGACTTACTTCCAGCACCTGGGAGCTCCGGCCCGGAACTCCGGCGTTCCCAACCCCCACGACACCATCTTCATCTTGCCCGGGAAGGCCAAACAGAAGCTACTCAAACACGGAGTCAACCTGCTCTGAGCTGCCAGCGTGTGCGTGTGCGTGTGTGAGCGTGTCCGAATGTGCGCGGGTGCGAGTGTCTGTGTGTGTGAGCGTGTGCGCATGTGTGAGTGCTCGTGAGTGTGTGCGCGCGCCAGTGTGTGCGCTTGTGAGCATGTGTGAGCGTGTGCATGTGTGAGTGTGTGCGTGTGTGAGCGTGTGCGTGTGCAAGCGTGTGAGCGTGTGTACGCTGTGCGTGTGCGTGTACAATGACCAGTGAAGACAGAGCAGTTGCCTAACCCTTTTTAAAAAAAAATAATTATAAAACTTTTTTGGGGGGGGTTTAAAAATAAACTAACGAACACATTAAATTTTTAACTCGGTACAAAGTTGTCATTTTCGCTGTAAGGTATTTTGAGACGTCTAGAGGACGTGAAAGGTGCTATATCAAAATGCAAGGATTAATGTTATTATATTATTCTTGTTAAATAACTCTGTGGAGTTTTGTACAGTGCAAACCCAGCTCTCTGTGTGTGTGTGTGTGTGTGTGTGTGTGTGTGTGTGTCTGCCTGGGTGAAAGCTCTCTCTGAGACGCCGTCCGGCGTGGAGGGCGATATATAATCAAAGGTGTTGTTATTATGACCTCACACTCCACCGAACTGATATATCCTTTCACTGGAGGAAAATCTAACCTCGCTGTTCACTCTCACCTTATTTAAACGAGAAAATAAAATGGGTAAATTTCTGCCGAGCTTTTTTTTGGCGTTTTGTTTTTTACGCACCGATCAATCCTTACCTTGGTCAGGGCTCCTCGTCACATCATCGAGTCTTCTCAAAGCCTCTCTCTCTCTCTCTGTTTCATATTGTGGTGTCATATTAATTTATGTGAAACTGTAGTTTGTGGGTGAAACGCGCACAGCAAACAGCCAGGGAGGGAACGAGTGACTGGATGAGAATATAAATTTCTTACGGACAAAGGGATATGGGTATAAGGTGTTGGGGGGGGTGGGGGGGCAGGTGGAGTTAGGTTAGAAGATCAGCCATGATCTTGGTGAATGGTGAGTGGTGGAGCAGGCTCGAGGGGCTGAATGGCCTACTCCTGCTCCTATTTCTTGTATGTTCTTATGAAATGGGAGTTGAGAGAGAGAGAACACATTATCAAGCTGTGGGTTGGTGATGTGGAGCTCTTGGCTGTTGCTGAAGGCAGGTGACAATGAGGTGCGAATCTGATTGCTGCCACATTAAAGCCAAATACAGCAATTTGCATTCACTTAAAATGGTGTAGAGAGGGCGGGTTTGTGCAATAACAAGGGTGGTGGGAGGATGAGTAGTTAGCTTCAGTTTAACCAGCTGATCACCAACAGAATTCACCCCGATTTAACTCCCTGTTTCGCAAAAAATATACATCAATATGCGTTCATCAATGTCCTAGCGCATAATAATAATCCTTGCATTCGATACAGCGCGTTTTCACGTCTTCGAGACTGCGTCTCAAAGCGCTTCCCGGAACATACCGTAAAGCGAATAGATTGTATACGCGGTATATATTTGTGGGTGAAACGCGGCAGCCAATTGCGCGCAGCAGCGTGTCTCCCCCCACCACCCCCCCCCCCTCCACCGCCGCAAACAGTCGTGGGTTGAAATGACCGTTTTTATCATTGTGGTGGTTTTTATTTGGGGGGCAAACGGACGGACGGACGGATATTCTGCGAAGAGCTTTTGAGGCACGGTCTAGTGAAGAAAGACACGAAGAGACGCTATATCAAACGCAAGGATGGTTATTATTATAATTATTTAGTGATATTATTATCATCGTTGAGCGAGACCCTTTAAAGGCTGCCTGTGGAGGTCCACGATTTGAAAAAAAGCAGAGGCGTTTCCCCGACAGAAGCTCCCACGACGTTAACGCCTATTCAAAACCCTTGCTTTGTCTCTCTCTCTCTCTCCCTCTCTCTCCAAGACCCTCTCCACACAACAACACAATAAAGGCAAAGGATTAGCCAGGAATCCAGGTGGTGGGAACAGACATTCCTTCGTTCCACCAAAAACCTTACATTCCTTCCAGTCAAACCGTGAAAAAAAATCATTTTTTCCCCCGTTCGGCGTTCAGGGGAATTATTTTACCCCCAACCTGAAGTTCATGGCACCATCTCACCCTCATCCTTCACACCTCAATGCTCCCCCCACCCGCTCCTCTGATTTACAGTATATTCTGTAAAGCGCTTTGAGACGTCTGGAAAGCTCTGTGTCAAATGCAAGGATTGTTATTATTATTATTACTGCTATCTCTCCTACCCCCTTCGATCCTCTCCTTCCCTCCTCACAGTCAGCCGCACATTGGGTACATTTTGCCAACGAATGTACGTGTATATACATCGCAGTCAATTCACTTTGCAGCGTATTTTAGAAGACGTGCAAAGCGTTACATCAAATGCAAGCATTATCATTACTGTTATTACATGTCCTTTTGTCTCTAATATCAGTGACCTAGTCACTAATTACAGGAGCATAATGATAATGATTCTTGCATTTCACACGGTGGCTTATCGCGTGTGCACAGCGAGGTTCACCGCGCCAAACTCGGCAGCCAATTGCGTACAGCGGCATCCCACAAACAGCCGTGGGTTGGGGTGGGGGGGTTAACTGCTAATAAAAGCATTCCTCCCTCCCTCCCTCCCTCGCCCCCGATATGAAAGGCAGCCTCGTCAACCCAGCCTTGTTGTTGCGATCAGGGAGGCAACACTTTGCGAGAGAGATGGAAGGAAACAAAGAAACACACAGAGAGAGAGACAAAGAGAGCGAAAGATAATTATTACGTTTTATTACAGAGGATTTTACACGGGGAGGCGGGAGGGGAGTCAAGGTTTTTCGCAGCGCAGTCTAGAGTAAAACCTCTTTAAAAATATACATAAATAGATTCAATCTGTATATACAACTTCTCCGGTGACATTGTGCGTTTAGATATTAAAGTGCATTGTACGGCTTAGAGACGGGGTCGGAGTAGGGTGTGTGTCAAGGTGTACCACGTGTGGGTGGGGGGGGGGGGGGGGGGGGTGGCCATTTTGTTTTAACTCTCCCGGCGAGGCAGGCTCGAGGGGCTGAATGGGCCTCCTCCTGCTCCTAACTCTTACGTTCGCATCTGCGGAGAGAGGAGAAGCGAGTCGACGCTCTCGGGCCCACGAAACAAACGCCGCGTTGTTCCCCCCGACTAGGGGCCGTGGACCCGAGAAACGTCGACTCGTTGGTTTCTTTTCTCTCTCTCTCCATAGATGCTGCCGAGTGTATCCTCGGGTCTGCAGCAGTGACAGTCGAGTTACCCCCCCCCCCCCCCAACCCCCCCTCCTCCTCTCTTCTCCCCCACCAACTAGGGCCCTCGACCCGCCAACCCACCCACACCCCACTAGCCCCTCCAGCCCCAGTGGCCATTGGGTTTCATGTGTAGCCGATGGCCATGAAGGGGGCTCGGAGGACGCTGACCCCGTGCTCTCCGCAGGAGATGGGCCCCCTCGCCTGGGAGCACTTGAGGACCAGGACAAACTCGGTGTCGCCCCCTCCCCGCTGCCCGTGCACCTCCTTCATCATCTTGAACAAGAACATCACGTCCACCGCCAGCTCCGAGGACTCCCTCTTGTGCCACATGAAGTTCCTGCGGAGAACAGAGAGAAGTCAGAGGCAAGTCTATCCCCCCCCCCACCCCCCTCCCCCTCAACCACTCCACAGCCTGGTACCTCCCTCCCTCCCTCCCTGATCCGCTTCGGGCTGGGTCCAAATCCCTGATGCGAGAGCCCCATTTGATGTGACTTTTCGACAGAGCAAACAAAGGGGAGAGGCGAGGGAGAGGCCCACACAATGTATACCCCCCCATCTCGGCCAACAATAATCCCTCCGAAAACAAACCACGCAATAATAAAAATTGTCAAGTCACCCGTGACTGTTTGGGGGGGGTGGGGGTGGGGAGGGGAACGCTGCCGTGGCAATCGTCTTCCCGCGTTTCGCTCCAAAAAATACGTATACAGTCCACTCACTTTACAGTAATATTCTGTGAAGCGCTTTGAGACACGCACACACACACACATATACACACACACACCCCCCAACCTTCTCTCACCTGGTGTTTCTGCTGACACTCAGGCCGTGGAGCCTGGCACTGACATCGGCCTCCACCCTCACCCTGTCTGGGTTGGCGATCTCCAGGTACAGCTGAGCCCTCACCACATTCAGCTTCAGGTACTCCGGCCTCAGGAAGAACTCCATGTTCTTCTGTCTATCTGCGGGGTGGGGGGGGGGGGGACACGAGGGAGGGAAGAGACGGCGTCAGCCATTTTGTCCCGTCAGGAAAGGCTCCATTTAGCCAACACGAGATCGCAGGCTATTGATAATACCCACGACGATCCTTGCGCTCGATATCGCGTCCCGTTGGAAGCCTCTCCCGAGACGTCAGACACAGCGTCCCAGATAGGCAACCCACACCGGTACACACGGAAATCTCCATCTTAAGTGTTAATAATAATAAAAAATCCTCGCGTTTGATATCGCGGCTTTTCACATCTTATCGGCGTCTCAAAGCGCTTCACGGAATACACTGTAAAGAGTGAATTGACTGTATATATATTTGTGGGCGAAACCCGGCAGCCGATTGCGCACAGAAGCGTGTCCCCCCCCCCCCCCCCCCCACACACACACACACACAAACACAAACAGTCGTGGTTTGAAATGACCAATTTATTATTATCGTGGGGGGGTTTTTTTTAGGCGCGTGTGTTTGTGTGTGTGTGTGTGTGTGTGTGTATGGAGTGAGGAAACTTCCCAAGGTTTCACCCTAACCTGGGAATTTCAGGAGGGAAAGTGAGGGGGGGGGAAACCAGGACGAGTCTTCCTTTCCTCCCCCTCCCCACCACCTCCACAACTACACTCCTACTAAAATGTCTTCTCCGACAGTCTCCCCAAAATATGCTTAGTCCACAGAGATACAGCAGCCCAGTCCTATGACCTATCTCCCAACGATCCCTCTCAAGATACAAAATAATTACTCGCTGCACCTCATTCACACACACAGGACAGATTGTGGGAGGGGGAAGGACGGACGTGCAAATTGACCGTTAAATCCACCCACAAAGAGACAGTCACTACACTCGGCAGTAACTCCCCTTTGACAAAGTTAATGATGCGGTGAGGCGTTGACGCCAGGGTTTACTGTAACCCATTTGGGATTTCTCACTCGACAAAAGCCACGCCGTTCGAACCCAATCCACAGCCAACTCACTTCTCCACACACACACACACAGTCACACACACACATTCCTTCAATTCTCACACCTTCAATTCTACATTCCTTCCATTTTCACACCTTTATTCCAATTATTCCTGCTGGAAAAAACCCCGCCAACGTGGAGTTTCCTTCAATCTCCATCACCCGCGTCAATAAAAAACGTTCTCCCCTCAACTCGGGTCACGATGAATTCAAGGCTGCGCCCTTCGCTCATCGACCTGCCAAAGCAATGGGGATGACTTCTCTCTCTCTCTCGAGATTATCATCAATCCCTCCGCCCGTTAAGTCTCTTCCTCTCCTTAAAACTTCCCCGTGGGGGGGGGAAATACGCAGCCCAATCTCTCCCAGAGATGTCAAAACTCTCACTCAATGTAATAATAATAATAATAATAATCCTGGCATCTGAGAATAGCTCCAAACACCAAGTTATTTATCTCTTCACGGGACGTGTACGTTGATGAAGTGTAGGGACTTATCGCCCAGGCGAGGGAGGGCAAAGCAAGAGACTCACTCCACCACCACATTCTCTCACTAAACCGCGAGTCACTCCCATTTTGCAGCACACAACTGTGTAGCTCAGAGGTTAGAGCGCGAGAGACCCGTGTTCGAATCCAAGCAGGTCGGTCAGGTCAGGGCGAAACCGTGGGCAAGTTTCCTTACTCCACACACACACATACACACACACACACACAGACACACAGTGATAAAATTGGTCATTTCAATCCACGACTGTTTGTGTGTGTTTGTGGGGGGGGGGGGGGGGATGATGCTGCTGTACGCAATCGGCTGCCGCGTTTGTTTCGCCCACAAACACATACACAGTCAATTCACTTTACAGCACGTCCTGCGTCTAGAACACGTGAAAAGGCGCTATAATAATAACAATCCTTACATTTGTATAGGATAGATATGACATACACTTATCGACGCCTCGAAGCGCTTCACAGAATAAAACTGGACTGTGCATTTGTGGGAGGAATATACCGAGTGCGAGCATCATCATTGTTATTATTATGTTTAATACGATCCGTTACAAGAAGAAAACACTCACAACCCCCCCCCCCCCCCAAAGAGAGGCCGAGGTTTCACTTACGTCCCATCAGACGGCCCTGGTAGCCCTTGATCTTGCGGCAGGCGAAGCCGTGCTTACAGCAGCCGTAGAACCTCTTCATGAACATCATGAGGTGCCAGAGGGGGAAGACCTTCCAAGGGGGTTCGCTGGAGGCCGTGGTCACCTTCACCGGGTAGGAGACGCTCTGAGCCAAGAGGGTCTTGTGGCCCGTGACCTGGGCGGAGGCCGCCTTCTCCCATGGCCGGTTACAGTGCGAATGCCGGATACCGGTGACCTCCCTCCTGCCCATCCTCTTGTTGGCCGCGCTCTCCTCCGGCAGGTCCATCTCCAGCCGGCCGCCCAGGAAGTCTCGGATGGCCTCCTCGTCCTCGCTGTGCGAGTTGCCCCCTTCCTCACCAGCCCCGGCCTTCCCCACTGCGGTGGGCATGGCGCGGAGCTGCCTCGCCCAACACAACACCAAAGCCAACACCGATGCCGCCGCGCACAGAGAGATGGGCCGAGACATGGTCACCAGAGAGAGAGAGAGAGAGAGAGTGAGTGAGTGGCTCTCAACGCGGCTTTACGAAGAGGGTCCCTCAAAAAGACAAAAAAAAAGGGTCATTTCTGTCCACGAAACACACAAGTCAATTGGCTTTATGGGGTTTACTCCTGAAGCTCTGAAGGACGACCCCGAGACTGGACGGAAATGGCTGTATCAAAACAAAAATACTCTCTCTCTCTCTCTCTGTCTCTACCTCGACAGAGTTCAGATCCAAACGGCACCAAAACCCAGTGATGTACATAAGCTGTTGCCACCGAGGCCCTGCCTCTCACTCTGCCCCCTTTAGTAGCTGATGTCCCCCCACCCCACCTCCCATGACATTAGCATATGAATGCTAATCCATATTGAGGCAAAGTCACTCAGCCCAGTCAGTCAGTCTCTATAATTGCTGGGAATCTCATGACAATAGGAAAAAGGGGGGGGGGGGGGGGGGAGGGGACATCACCCTAAACTTTGCCCCTTCCACCCCCCCACCCACATTCCTCCCCTCCCCCATTCTCCGCAGCTCACTTTCTGTGCAGAATTTGTCCATCCGCTTCCAGGCCGCCGGACGCACCGACCCCCAAATAAAGCCTTATTATTCACTTATTATATTTATATCATGTTGATTCGATTAAAAATATATATATTTACTATCAAACATCATTCTTATCTTTCTCCCCCATGGACTGACAGTAAGTCCTGTGCTATTTCACATCTTACTGACGCAACAGAATATACTGTAAAAGTGAATTGACTGTGTATATATTTGTGGGTGAAACGCGGCAGCCGATTGCGCACAGCAACGTTTCCCCCCCCCCCCCCCCCCCCCCACACACAAACAGTCGTGGATTGAAATGACCAATTTTATTATTGTGTGTTTTTTTTGGAGGGATTATTATTAGGTGTGTGTGTGTGCGCGTGTGTGGAGGAAACTTGCCCAAGGTTTCGCCCTGACCTGACCTGCCTTGATTCAAACACATCCCCCCCGATGTAAAGTTGTTGTTGTTTGTGGATCGAGCGACCAGATTTAAAAAAAAGTATTGCTGCAAGGATTGCTTTTCCACAGTCACTGCATGTCACAGCAAATCCTGTGAAGCGAAGTGTCTCAAAACCGTACGACACGGTATTAAATGAGGGAATCATTATTAATATTATTATTATTACATTGTGGTGTGAACAATTTGGCTGCCTCGTTTACCTACCGATAAGACATAGTTTTTTTGGAAGGGATTCTTATCCTCCGGGGAAAGCGATCCGCCGATCGCATTTAAAAATGATTTCATGCGATTTGCTAGGTGAGGGAAAGCTGCCTAAGGTTTCGCTACTGATCGGGGAATCGAACCCTGGCCCTCCCCCACTACGTACCCATGACGTACGCTACAGGGCTCCCACATTTTGATGTTTGCGTTTCGTGTGAACAAAGGGAAATAAGTTAAGAGTGAATTCTGCTGGTGTTTCGGCCTTCTGTTTAAACAAAAGCTGAACGCAACCCCCCCCCCCCCCTTTGTTATTGCACAAACCGCCCTTTTACCATTATAAGTGAACGCAAATTGCTGTGTTTGGCTTTAATGTGGTAGCAATTAGATTCGCACCTCACTGTCACCTGCCTTTAATGCAGCTTAATGCTTCTCTCTCTCTCAACTCCCATTTATATTCGTATATCCTGTCACTCACTTGTTTGCGTAATGTCGCTGTGCACACATTAAATGTATGCCGCGAGGTAGGAGGCAGATGGTTGAGGCAGAAAGCGTTGATAATTGCGAAAGCAAAGGAGATCAGGTTTTCTTTTTAGGAAATAATATCTCGAGATACAGTTCGCAGTTTGACACACAGACTGTCTGCCAGTCAACAACTATGACTTCGATTTAGATAGCGCCCTCCGAGCCGGGCGGCGTCTCAGGAAAACTTTGCGAGAGGGAAATTCACAGTCCAACTGGGAGGGAAATTCACTTCCCCTTTTCCGACAGAGCCACGAGACGTCCGACTGAATTGGCATTTGGGAAGATGGGAATTCTGAATCACGGGGGGCTTTGGGGGTGGGGTGGGGGGAGAGTGTAGGAGGCGTGGGGAGAGGGGACGGAGGACGGAGGATTGGGGGAGGTTTTGGGAGAAGAAAAAACAAACGCAAGATAAACAGAAAGTTTTGAGTTGTGTGGCATTCACCTGTGTGGAGCCTGGCCTCATTAGTGGGACAATGGGAGAGGAGTAAAGGCAGAGAGGTGGCTGACTGGGGAGGGGGAGTGGGGGGGGGAAAACCAAATCTTCACTTAAATGCAAACAGTTTGACCCACCCCGGGGAGGATTAAGGGCCTTTTGTCAAACATCCAACATTGTTCTGGGCAGAGAAGGAGGTGTTTTATCGACACTGACTTGCTCCCGTCACACTGTCAAGAGATTAGTCCCATCGGCAACGCTTAATGGCCTCCCTTCCCTTCCCTCCTCCCCCACCCCCATCCCCAGCTCAGGGGCTGAACACAGTGACTGTCCCTTTGGGACATACTCCTGACGTGAAAGGCGCTGTCTATACAAGTGTCATTTTTTTTTTGTTGTCAGTTTGACAGGACACCGTAGATATCTGGGAGGTTTGTTCTTCGCCTGCGAGGAAACCCATTGCCATGCGTCAGTCTCCCAAATCCCAGAGTGTAGGATTAGAGCATTTGCCTCCCAAGCAAGACTGACCAGGTTTGATTCCAGGGCCGAGCTGGACGAAGCCTTAGGCAAGTTTCCTTACTCCGCACGCCTCCTATTTACCGGGCAGTAAGTAGGAACCCGGTTGTCAAGTTGATTGAGGGATCGCTTTCTAGGGTAATAATTCCTCCCTCCCTCACCAAATCCACAACTCCTTCGCCCACAAAATAAAATCAATCCACTTTATGCCGTGTCAAACGCAAGAATTATTATTCTTATTCTAATTATTGCAACAGGCAGACAATCTGCATCTTTGAAATAAATGTTTTATTGTACAAACTGCAGGCAGTCACAATTAACAGCGCAACAGGCAGCAAGTCACAAGAGATCGGCACAGTGCTATTAGATTCGAGGTCAGTGAGAGTGAATGCGAGAGGTAAAGAGAGAGAGAGAGAGTGAGAGTGAGAGCGCGAGAGTTCACTTCGGTAAGATAGCTGGTCTTTCGTGAACACTGTTGACACCAGAGAATAATGGTAACGTCGCTCGGTTTTTTTTTCACTGCTGTCGGGAGCTTTTTTTCCACTAGTCATGTACTTCACATGTTCTCAAACAGCCTCCCCACCCACCATGTCTCTTCCCTCCGCTCGAAGGAGAGTGTGGCAACGCTTTTCCCAAGCCCATGTCTCCCCCCAATGAATGGTGACAGGCTCAAAGCTTGGCGAATGCAAAGGGAACCCAAGGTTTATCCAAATTCTAGACCCCCGGACAAACACATTTCTTCCAGTGGGAGGGAGGGAGGGGGTGTAAAGTAACCCCTTTGCGCGAGGTCCCAAAATGGATCATCGCAAGCGAGCTTTGAGTGCAGGAGAGCAGTGGCTGTTTCCGATGATGAGGAGTGACATGGTGGGGATTGAATGATTTTTTAAAAAAAGACCACAAAGCGATTCCTTCACAAATGGATCGATCGTGTGGGACGTCTCACGGTCAAATCGCTGGGCGTTTAACGGCACATGTTTCGACGCAGTTACTAAAAGAAATGACTAAATAGGTGAGGGCTATTTTAGAGTTTCGCCTCAAAATAAAGGATAAATAAATAACATTAGCATCCAAAGAAGGAATCCCTGAAGTGTTCCAAGCCCCTTTACAGTCAATACTGTTCCTTCCTCCCTCCCTCCCTCCCTCCCTCCCTCCCCACTTGCCCACCCCCCACCACCTTTGAAACTTTGGCATAAGTTTTGGCAAAAATCACAGCTTTCTCTCCTCTCTCTCACCCTTCCTCACCACACACACACAGTGTTTTCAATTAAGACACTTCCTTAAGACTTGGAAACAAAAAAAGGAGGGTGGGTGGGGGATAGAGCGAGACAACAAATGCACAAACCATTGGTGTCTCACCACAAGAGGGTGAAGCCAGAGCCTCGCCAATCTGAAGTTGTGCCACTTTCAAACAAATCCCCCAAAACTCAAAACAACTCTACAGTTCAGTGCAGCAATCCTAAATTAATACCCTTTATGGAAGATCACTCCAGGGAGAGGGAATTCAGCCCACAGCAGCAGGCAAACCCGTTGTTGGTGAGATGGTTTAAGCAACTATGTCAAAATTGACGGGCGTAAATGTCAACTTGTTGAAGAATCACGCACTGTTTGAACTGAACTAGTCAGGATTGATCTCTCTCTCACCTGTAAGGCCGTCTCCCTTTGAATTTGAACACAGAGTTTACCCCCTCAAACCCCGACCACCCTCACCATCCTCAGACATTTTCATAAACAGACGACAAAGGACATTACATTTACCCCACTATCTGCAATACATTTAGACATTTATAGGATTATAGGAAGAAACCTGCGAGCCTCTGGAACATCCTCCTTCACACACCCCAACCACCCACCCCTCCCTCTTTCGTTCTGTCTCCAGCGACTTCTAACTACTTTAAACGTGCTATGGTCACCCCAAAACGCTCTGGAGACGTTAGTTACCCTACGTGAAGGCCGCTGATTAAATGCCAGTGGTTGTTGGGGGTGGGGAGACCTTGCCCTTCTGTACACGAGATTCCGTGAGAGTCCGCAGTCTCTTCGGAGAAGCTCAAAAAAGGAGTGCACGCGGAATCAGTCCTTGGGGATGAAGTGAAGGCAGCTTCAATCATTGGAGAGAATGAGAGAACGTGGAACAGAATTCTTAAGACGTTAGTAGACCATCAATTTTTTAGTAGACTTTAGTAGACATGAAAAGGTCTGATTCATCTAAGGCTCGTGGAATGATAGCACACGACCCATTACAAACCTACAAACTGTCACTTCCGTTCCACAGGGAAATTCCTAGTTTTCGGCTTGGGCTCTAACCCAGAAGCCAAGCAGCAAAATTAATGTGCAAAAATCTACGCTTGGAATCGACGGGAAGTGCGGGCGGATGGGCGCAACACTCGAAGTGAGGAAAAGGTAAAGGATACTTGAAAAAAAAATTATAATTTTTATTTTAAAAAGATTTTAAACCTGATTTATTCCAACAGAAAAAAAAGTGCAAATGAAATTAAGACGGTGGCTTTTGCCTCGCGTTTTGTTTTCACAGCTCCTCAACCAGGACCTGAAAATACCATCTCGTCCACATCAAGGGAGGACTTTTAATTGTCTGAACGCAGCAAAAAAAACATCTCTAAAGTGCTCACACTGTATAAGCGATTGGCCTGCCTGGAAAGACCACTGTCTAGTAATAGGAGACTTGGAATGGGGACACAGAGGAGGAACTGAAGCGCTTTGCGATCGGAAATGCACGGATACTCTGGTCCCCAATGGTAATTTATCTGATGGGTGGAAGCTCACATGACAGTCAAGCTTTGGAGACCTAAAAGCAGTCAGCCATAGGGGAATGCTTACCTATGATACCGGGCTCGTCTCAGTCAATGCCCCACTCAACTGGGAATCCAGACATGAGTGGGCAGCCACTGACCTCCTCGATATATTCAACCACGCGATTACAATTGCTCTCTGTGAAGGACGGGTGGCCGGGAATGTTAACACCTGCGCAAGCGAGGCCAGGCCAGGCGTGTGACTTGCGCGTTGCTAATCAGGGTTGGATCACGGAGCTGCTGCGGAGAGTGCAGACCAGCTAAGCGCCCGTCGCCACTCGGCACGTAAACCGTTAAAAAGAGTATCGTCACTACAATGGCGTGGAAGAGGAATAGTGGCTCGACCTCTGTCACAGTGATCCGCTCGTCTCAGGATAAGCGCGCGCACACTATCGCAAATAAAAAATAGAATCTCAACACACTGACAAAACAGCGGGGAAGCGCTGCCCCCTTTCCACCCGAACGCGGGCTGCTTTTCAAAGGTTCAAACAAGGATTCGCTTATTGCTGCAATTCGGATTACAGCTTTAACGCAAACCCGTTCAAACACACACCCACAAAGCAGAGAATTTCTCCTCCGCTTCCATCACTCCGGGCTAGGGAGTTAGCGTGACCTTTACTCCCCGCTTGCTTACCATTAATATACAATCTGCATTCCAAAAAACACTAGTTAACGATCTAATCACAGTATAACCATTTCCCCATATTATTCATTGTTTTCTGGATTCTTAGTACAATACTGTACTCTATAGGAGCAACCCACTACCTCATTTTCCCTGAAGACAAAAAAGGTT
This sequence comes from Hydrolagus colliei, assembly GCA_035084275.1. Classification (NCBI taxonomy): domain Eukaryota; kingdom Metazoa; phylum Chordata; class Chondrichthyes; order Chimaeriformes; family Chimaeridae; genus Hydrolagus; species Hydrolagus colliei. Next base: position 24,197 of record JAYJKW010000222.1, read on the forward strand.
TCATTTTCCTATCACCCATTTTCTTGTAACCTTCCCTTACAGTAAGAGCTACTGTCATCATAATCTGCCGGAGGTGGTGGTGGGGGGGAATGGGAACGGGGAATAGAATCAATAGAATCTTACAGCACAGAAGGAGGCCATTCGGCCCATCACCACTGTGCCCGTTTCCCCCGGGCAAAATCTCTTGACCTCGGGGTTTTGCCCCCTCAAATGAGTTCACGATTCCGACCAAACGCACCTAACGTGTTGGCTGCCGGACGGCAAAAGATTCAAACGCATTGGTTGGTTGGGTCGCTGGGAAAAAAAGCAGAGAGAATCTAAAACCCTGTTTTCTTCACAAAATATCCAGAAGCAGTGAGTGAAGTCTCGGGACGTTTCCCAGGCTAATCAGCAGCTCCACGCTGCGTGTTTCTGTGGTAAACAAAAGTTCCTCTCCTCCCCCAACGCCACCATTTACCCCATGGCCTCTCTTTTCCCTTCAACAATGCCGCATTCTCCCTTGTCTAAAGGTTGAAGAGTTGGGGGCGGGTAGTGAGACTACTGACCCCGCTTTAGGTATTCTGTTCCTTCCGAGAGATATATATATATGTCGCTCTAGAGAGGAAGGAGGGTGAAGCAAAGATGCCTTTCCCCCCCACCCACCACCACCACAACAACACCCCCTCCCCGAAACAGATGCAGACGGAACGACCGGGAGTCAGCGGCCCAGCGAAAAGATGAAGTCGAGAGCTTGGCGCTCGGTGGCGGCCACGTTCGGGTGCCATAGGTCAGCCATGAAGATCACCCGTGGTCCGTCCTCGCCGGAGCCTGCAATCGAAGCAGACGGCAATAATAACATTAATAATAATAAAAATAATAATAATACTCCCTCCTCGCATTTGATACAGTGCCTCGTCGCATCGTTGAGCGGAGTCTTGGGATTATTTGGTGGGCGAAACGGGGCGGCCGATTGAGCAGCAACACTCCACAAACAGTCGTGGAGCAAGGGTGAACAGCCTTCTTCTGTGCTGTAAAGTTCTATCATTCTATCCCGCGGTCTGCAGACAATAATAATCTTTGCAGTTGATATATCGCTTGCTTTTCACATCTTACCGACGTCTCAAAGCGCTTCACAGAATATACCGTAAAGTTAATTGACTGTATATATCTGTGGGCGATCACCAAGATGTAATTTACCCACCTGCTACGCCCCCAAAACCTCTGCTCAACATCACTCCCTTCACTTTCCCCCCTGATCAGGCCTGGCTCAGGTTAAGTCTGAACTGGAATTCGATGTGAACACAAACTCTCCCCCTCCCCCACCACTCCCACCCCCCCACCCACTCCAATCACATCTGGTGACAGGCGGTAGCTAAACACACACTTGCCTTTGTGGTACGCCGTGTGGAGGAAGGAATCGTCAAACAGCAAACAGCGGCCTTCAGCCCAGCACTGTGGCTCGCCTCCTACAACCAACTCGCAGTTAGTGGGAACCTTCAAACCTGCGGGAGAGGGGGAGATGGAAATTTTAAAAAATCAGGATATTAACGCTTGCGTTTGATACAGCGCCCTAATCACGCCGTCGAGACATCTCGAGCTCTTCACTTCAGTCATCACTTTGCACAATTTATCTGTCGCTCTCTGTAGAAGTACCGAGCACCAAAATTGCAGTCGCCAATGCTTGTACATTAAGCGCTCATCAAGTGTCTGCCTGGGTAATGGCACGGAGTGGGTGTAGCAAACAGATGAATGCAACCGCACAGAGGTTTATTTGAAAGCAAACGTGACTCAACCCTTTTGCTCGCAAGTGAGGTACAGTACAGTCGAGTAACGGGCAAACTTCTAAGGGTTTCCAACCAGAGGGTGAAACCTGTAACGCATTCGTCCGACAACAACAAAGAAACATCACGAAATGACGTCCGTAGAGCACTTTTTATGTCAGGACGACGTCCTAAGGAGCTGGAGAACACCTCACTTTTTGATCGCCTTTTGCAAGGGATTTTGGACACCGTCCGCCACTCTTTGGTTACGAGTGAGGTACGTTTCAATTGATATTTCCAAACAAGAGTGATATTTGTAACGCCTTTCGCCTGCCGCGTCCAACCTCGCGAGCACTGTGAAGGTCCCCTTCTGTATAAAATGCAAGTTGTCGATTTTGGAGTGCACCAGGATGCAAAAAAGGAATATTTGCAGGGGAATCAGCGTGACTCTTCCTCTGTCGTGTGGCTTCTAACTCACACTATTTGGGTATGTCTACTGACAATTACCCAGGTGATCTGTATCAAATAATAATATTAATATTAATAAAACCAATAATAAGTAATCCTTTCATTTTGGTATAGAGCATTATTACTTCAGGCTCTGCTACTGTTAGACTTCCTGAGACGCTATCCTGTGATGAGGGCGCTATATAATTATAATAATAATCCTTGCATTTGATATAGCGCTTTTCACATCTTATCGACATCACAATGCTCTTCACATTTATAATGTAAAGTGAATCGACTGTATATTTTGTGGGCGAAACGCAGCAGTCAATTGCGCACAGCAGTGTCCCAGAGACAGTCGTGGATTGAAATAACCAAATTTTATTATTGTGTTTTTTTTGGACATATTATTAGACATGTGTGTGTGAGTGTGTGTGTGTGTGTGTGGAGTAAGGAAACTTGCCCAAGGTTTCATCCTGACCTGCCTGGATTCGAACACAGGTCTCACTCTAGCAAAGCGAATGCTCTAACCACTGAGAATGTAACTACGTGTTTCGTGGAAGAAAGCCAAGCAACTTAGAGAGAAGCTCACAAACCTAGATGGCACCTGATGCGGACGTTGGTGGGGCCGTAGTGCTCAGTGATGAGCGTATCGGGGCTCAGCACCGAGAAGCAGGCGTTCCCGAAGACGTTGTTGCCGATGAACGTGCGGAGGCTGCTCAGCAGGCGGTATGTCCGAGGGCACTTCCTGCAGTTGCCGGGGAGGCAGCCGCCCTGGTTGACCAGGTAAAAGGTGAACCATTCCCCCCGGGGGGTGCTGTTGACCTTCCAGCCCTGGGGCAGGTTGCAGTTGGAAAACGCCTTGTAGATGGCCTCGAACTCCGACAGGATGACTTGGTAGTTTCTCTCCAGGAGTTCGGCGTCGTGTTTCTGTGCCTCCCGCGAGAAGAAGGGGGAGGTGGGCAGGTCGGGGAGGAAGAAGACTTCTGGTTTCTGAATGGAGGGTCTGTTGTTGAGATAGCGCCCCTGCTCCCGGATTCCCTTGTGGACTCGACCCATCCCCGACCAGGAGTAGTGCTTGGCGTACTCCTGGAGGTTGTGGTAGAGCTTCTGGTTGCGGCCTTCGTTGTGGGTGCAGCGGACGCAGTGGGCGGATTGGCAGTGGGTGTAGCTGTTGGGCAGCCCGTTGGCGTTGACGGCCGCCCCCTGCATCATGGCGTTCACCGCGGCGTAGCTGCGAGACTGCTCGCTGCCCACGTGGTAACAGTACCACACGAAGAACGCCAGAAGGCAGGTCGCCGCGCTCAGGGCCGTGGCGTCGCACTCCCTCACCGCCTGCAAGCCGCCCAGCACCAAGTCCCTCATTCGCTCCAGGTTCTGATCCCAGTACATCAACCACCGGAGGAACATGTTCTCCCTGGCTCCCAGAGGCAAGGCAATGTTGTCAGTCCCCGAGTTCTGCAAGGGCACCCACACCATGCAATGCAGGGTGAGTTGATTCCTAAGTTGAAAAGAGCATCCGTGGTCTAGTTGTCAGGCAAGGGGGCATTTTGGCTCTCGGGCACCGTGTTAGCAGCCAGCGAACATTTAGTCTGTCTGAGCATCTGACAGAACCACGTGCACACATCACACCCCCCCACCCCAATCAGCCTCGTTGTGGAACGAGACAATCCCTCCACACACCCCCCACCCCACGTGCTTTGCTTCAGATCATTACTTTAGGGAAGAGTCTGGTTGTAAATCATCATCGGCGGAAGCCCGAGGTTCCTGTAACTGAGAGCACACGAGAGAGAGAGAGAGAGAAAGAAAAATGATTATCTCTGAAAGAGATCCGATTAAAAGATGACAAAGTGTGACCAAAGTACATTTCAATTAAAATGAAGATTCACCGCGTTTCGCTGTCATGTCAGTTATTTGAACCTCCTGCAAATTCGCTGCTGTTCGGTGGGGAGACCTGATTTGTGGGGTGGTTAGTCGGGTGTCTGACACACGTGGAAACCCATTACTGCACATAAGTCGCCAAACCAGACCGAGATGCATCCCACGATTTCACATGTGGAAATCCCAGAGATAGGCTGTTGGAATGGAATCTCTCTCGCTCTCCCCCTAACCCGCACTCTCTCCCTGGAGGAACCCAATTCTGTCAAATATTAGGCGCAGGTTGGCAAGAGCCAAGGCCTGGAGTGGAGTGGGATGGAGGGGGGGTGGAGGGGAGCCCAGTCATTGAAGAATGAAATCCTGAAACAATGAAGGAAAGATGCATAAGATTTTCTGAACTACAGTATTGTAATGATAACAATCCTTGCAGTTTGATATAACGTTTTTCACATCTTGTCGACGTCTCAAAGCGCTTCACAGAATATACTATAAAGCAAATTGACTGCATATATATTTGTGGGTGAAATGCGGCAGCCAAATTGCACACAACAGTGTCGTCGTCCCCGTCCCCCCCCACAAACAGTCGTGGATTGAAATGACCAATTTTCATTCTTGTGTTTTTTTTGGACGGACTATTATTAGGTGTGTGTGTGTGTGTGTGTGCGTGTAAGGAAAACTTGCCCATGGTTTCGCCCGTGACCTGCCCTGGATTCGAACACAAGTCTCACGCTTGTAGGGCGAGCGAGCGAGCGACTCTAACCACTGAGCTACAAGGGCTACGACTGCGTGCGCCAGTTTTTGCCGCTGTCAGAATTGCAACCGTGCTCTCCCGAGCCCACTTCCAAAGCCCGTAGCGTGGGAGGCCAATTAATGGATCATTTACAAGCACAGTACGTGAGCTGTATTCCCCCCCCCCCCCCCCCCTTTTTTTAAATAAAAAAAGCAAAGCTGTCGGCTTCAGCGACGTATTGTGTTACGATCTCCGTTTCAAGTCAGGCCAAGGTATAGAGCGAATAACAGGCCCGCGATCGGACAGAACTCCCAACGACACATCTCCATGATTCTCCAGTTTGGGTTGGGTGTTGCCAGAGCTCTGTTTGAAGGACTATTTTAAATATATATATATTTAAGTATATCTCAATAGACATTTACTTAAATATATATATACGGTATATCACAATAGGCATTTACTTATGTATATATATATATACAGTATATCACAATAGGCATTTACTTATATATATATATACACAGTATATCACAATAGGCATTTACTTATATATATATACACAGTATATCACAATAGGCATTTACATATATATATACATACAGTATATCACAATAGGCATTTACTTCTATATATATACACAGTATATCACAATAGACATTTACTTATATATATATACACAGTATATCACAATAGACATTTACTTATATATATACAGTATATCACAATAGACATTTACTTAAATATATATATTTATGTAACTATATCACAATAGGCATTTAAAAGTCCAGGATAATAATAATAATACATAAAGATGTATTCCGTGCGCATTGATTAACATTATTAGCATATATGGCAAACATGATTGGCTGTGTGTGTGTATATACTTTGTGGCCCTCTAATACAGTCTGAGACGCGCTTTCAGACGCCTCGACGGCGCGATAAGGGCGCGACGGTATCCAGGCGTCGGGTCCGTGGAAAAACACTTCAAACGATGAATTTACTCTCCGCCCCGCGCCGCGACCGTTATGTTTTTTTTAAATATACATATGATTCTGCGTTGAGTTGCGTGCGCAGTCGGTGGCATTGGAGGCGGCAGGTTTGCCGTTGGTGGGAAGGTGTGTGTGTGTGTGTGTGTGTGGGGGGGGGGGGCGGGGGGGTAAGGTGGCAAATGCGTCCAGTGAACTGCATTGCATTGCACCTCCAACGCGTGCAGCGGGTGGCACGTTTTGCAAATGCACCCCGAGAGAGTGTCTGTGTCTCTGTGTCTGTTGGTCACCGCAATCGCGTGCAGTAAGCCGGGTGGTTGACGCGCGTTTTTTTTCTCTCTCGCGCGCGCCGATGCACCCACACAGTGTTATCATTATGCAACGCACCGTGAGGGAGGAGGAGGTTGCAACGCGATGCGTTTTGCAATGCAGTGCAACTGCGTCCAGTGTGTGTTGTGTGTGTTATGTGTTTTTGCAAATGCAAATGCATACATCAGGTTGCATGCACCCGGCGTTTATTGCGAAATGCAACCCCCCACCCCCCCCTCAGTGTGGTGCAAATGCAATGCTGCGGGTCTGTGTCTGGCTAGTGCGTGCAGAGCCGCCGCCGCGCGCTCCCTCCCTCACCCTCCTCCCGCCCCACCTCGAGCCCGGAGCCCCGGGAGCCCGGGCCACGACTGACCTGCGCGTCGATCGATCAAACAGTCGCCTCGGTCTCCTCTCCTCACCGCTTCTCCATCTCTCCTTCACTCCCTCCCTCCCTCACTCCACCCGGTCTTCCTCGGGTTCAGGCAGGGCTGTGTGACCAGGAAGCCTAAAGCGACGCCACGACGGCGGCATCTCCCTCTCCCTCCTTCCTCTCCTCACGCAAAGACTACAACTCCCAGAGTCCCCGGCGCGGCGCGCAGGCGCATGACCCGCCACCCACACGGTGGGCGGGGACGTAGGGCTACGGGCTCACGGAGTGAGCGCGGAGTTTTCTCTCCCTGCACAGCGACACCTAGCGTCTGGAGGTCACCTGCGCCACACCACCAACAACACACTTGTCCATGGTCCTGAAAATCTCTGTGGAGGACATTGGCTTCCTGTGAGATGGGCCAAAGATGGGGGCTGGACTCTCTTCAGCGACTCTGCCTACGGGCATCTCCATATCATTGTAAAATAATGCTCCTGGCGTCCAATGTCGCGCTTCGTCATGGTCTTCTAGACCGTGTCTCCCGAGCGCCTTCGCGGGATGTAGCGTAGAGTGAAATTGACTGCGTGTTTGTGGGCGGAATCGCAGCAGCCAATTGGGCGCAGCAGCCGTTTCGCCCCCCCCCCCCCCCCCCCCCATAAACGGTCGTGGATTGAAATGTACCAGATTGATATTGATTTTGAGCTATTATTATTATTAATATCAGATGTGTGACCTGCCAGGAATTGAACCCAGGGCTCTCGCTCGCAGGGCGATCGTTCTGATCACTGAGCTACAGGACTATAATGATCATATAATGTTAAAGTGAATTGACTGTATCTTTGTGCTTGAGAGAAGGGGCAAAGGGCAGTCCGGTTTCTCCTCAAGGAGTGCGAGGTCCCTATGGCGCTTTCAGCTTTCAGAGTGCAAAGATGCATGCACTAAGCAGCAGCTAGAATGGCTCTCTAGCCTGTTATTTCGCTTCACAAAACACAGAGTCACTCCACTTTACGGTATATCCTGTGAAGCGCTGTGCAATGTTTTAATGACATGATAAGGCGTTATATCAAATGCAAAGGATTGTTATTATTATTATCTTTAATCCTTGCATTCGGTCGCATCTTTCTCAGCACTGGGGTGTTTCAAGAGGGTTTTGTGGGATCTAATGCAAAGTATAGTGGCTGTGCATTTAGAGATAAATGCGGTAGCCTAACTTGCCACATGAGCTGGGAACAACCCTGAAACAAATGGCCAATTTTATTTGGGGGAATGTTGGCTAGGGCATTAATAATAATAATCATATTATTCTAATAATAATTCTGAACAAGTACAGACAGCATCTTGTTTTAACATTTTCAACAGCGAATTCAATGAGATAATCCTATTCCCATATCCACAAGAGAGCTAATAATTGGATAATAGGCTGTCTAGTAGATGCAACACGAATCCTACACATAAAAGGTTTTGTTCGTAGAATGACTATCTCAAAGTTGTCGAATGAATCCCAATGGAAAGGTAGGAAGGAGAGACAAATGTATGTTTCTGCAGGTGTTTAACTAAGACAGAAGCCAAAAAGCGATTGAAAGGTCTAAATCCTTAATTAACATTTTTATTAATTAGGGGGAAATGTATCCTTTCATGTATTGTGGCATCTAACAATGAATAAAAACAGACATCAGTTCATACAAGGTAAGCCATAAACAACACAGTATATTTATTCTACAGCAATTGATTTCTTTTTCTTGATAAAATAAAACATTTTATTAGTCAATGAGGTCTTGTTATTCACATCAATGTCACAGCAATGTTTAAAATTACAAGAATAATCATTCAGAAATTGAAAAGAAAGTGTGCCACAAGGCAATCTTTAGTTTTGAGTAGATTTAATCCCACCCACCCCAAACATACACACACACAATTTTTCTCCCCGTATTGAAAGCACTGAGGGATGGTTGCATGGACAAAGGACTGCTCTCCACTCCACTACCTTGGTCGAGTGGAAATTCTTTGGGGAGTGAGTTCCGACGGAGAGAGAGCTGGGTTGAATTTTCAGCTCTGGTCAATGCTGATCTTGGTGTCAGTTTCTCACCAGATGCATCATCTTAATGCCATGCACACAGTTACTATTTACAGTACAAACAAGGGAATCATGTGCAACATATTCACAAAAATTGGCAGCTTTATATCCCCAAAACTGTACCATGAATTTGGCCACAAAAGTTAAGGTTAGTCTTGGACTCACGTGGAAGGACACTGATCTGGGAGGAGGGGAGGGAGGCAGGAGGGGTTTGTTGGTGGGAGACAGCGACATATGTAACCGACTTTTAACTATTATGTTTGAACCGGAATCCTAAATGCAATAGGTCGCGATCGAATCGTTAACTGCGGCTACACTGCGAGTTGATGGTCAGCGGGAGAAAAAAATCGGGTCTCGGAGCGATGGTCGGCTTTGGACGACACCTCAAAGTGTTGGCCTGCCGTGAATCACGTGGTCCATCTTGGAAGCGTATTCTAACCTAATAATACACCCGGTCTCCTCCGGTCGATGGATGGACCTCAGTTGTACGTACGTCAATCCTGGTTTCGGCCCCCGAGTAAAACGGCATCTCAGGTGGACACGAGGGTAGGTTACACAGAGAGGCAATGATAACGTGCAGGTGGGCTGTGGTGTATTTTACAACGAAACAAAGCCCCCCCTTCCGCTCAGGCCTGAAAATCCCACGCTATTATTTCTCCAGTTCAAAAACAGACTAAAAAAAAACACTCGAGTCCACACATTTACCTCAACGCCCGCCCTCCCTCCCTCCCACCTGCCTCCCCCACCACCGCTCCCCCCCCCCTCATCTATTTTGCTTCCCCGTTGGGTGGGATTAGGGTTAGTTTTATCGCGGGAGTGGTTCGGCTGAGTTGGGGGGGTATGAAGGAAGAAGAGGGGAGTGAGGAAACGAGTTAGGGAGAACGGGGAAGCAAACAAGTCTCTTAGATTTTAAAAGGTGACAAGTCTTCAATGACGAGAGCCAGACACACACACACACACACACACACACAGTGACCACAGTGACTACATACAACAAACAATCCCTTGCATTTGATATAGAGCCTGCTCAAGTTGTCGAGGCGTCCTCGAAGGTGCTTCGCAGTACGGAGCGCAAAGCGGAGTGATTGCGTGTGTGTTTTGTAGGCGAAACTCGGCAGTCGATTCGCGCGAAGCCAAACGACGTAACCACAAAAAAGGCCATGGAGCGAGCCACGAGATCTATCTGGAGAGGGGGGACTGAATTGTCCATTCGCAAGAACACCGAGAGAGAGAGAGAGAGAGAGAGAGAGACTCTAGGCATGTTGAAATGATTAATTATCCCACAAGTACAGCAATTGTACACTCAAAGACACGCGTACATTTCAGCGCCCGACGTGAGAGGCGCTCTACCAAACGCAAATTTGTTTGTGGCTGTGCGTGTACGCAGGTATGCACGGACATTTGATGAAAGGCAATGTATTTCAACGATCATCGATAACCAGTCTCTAACACACATCCTGTGTGTTGATTGCCTGATCAACCCTGAAATATTGTATACAGTGTACATGTTAATCTCTATCGTTCTCTCTCTGACTGACTGACTGGCTGGCCTGTTACTTCTTAATCTTTTAAGCAGGAACGAAAGGATTTTTTTTTACTTCATCTGGAGAGCGGACAGAGAGACTCTCTTCTTCTCACACTGAGCTGTGAGAAACGAGACACGCGGCTGGTGATAACTCATGGAACGAGCGACTGGGATTGGAACTGGGATTGGAACTGGGACTGTCTGTCTGTGTGGGTGGGTCGGTCGGTCGGTGTGTCTGTCTGTCCGGTCAAGTCATTCCTACACTGGATTCGTAGGCGCGGAAGTGGGTCAAACTCGCGGATAGGGTTTTTTTTCTTCTTCGTTAGGGAGTCAGACGATGGGGTTTTCGATGATCTGCGGATGTCCCGCGGCTTCGGGATCATATGGAGACTTCGTACTCTCTGGTGTCCTGTAATCAGAGCGGAAAGTAACGTCAGTCGGCGCGAAGAATTGTTTCAGAGGACCTCAGCATTTTCTAGACCGAAGAAGAACAGAGACAAGTCCAGTTGCACCCTCTCAGCTTGGCGGCTTGACCTGTCTAACAACGGAAATCTATCCGATATGTGCTTGAGAGGATCGCGCACGATACACGCACGCGGTGAGAGGGAATCGGTCAGAGGGAATCAATCCTCTCTTTGATCCGCAGACACCAAACACATACACACACACGTGCGCAAACACACACAACAACACTCACACTCGCACGCCACACACACACACACGCAAACACACTCTAACGCAAACCACACGCACAAACACACACATACACAACACTCACACTCAAACGCCATACACATACACACAAACTCTAACGCTACACACGGAAACACACACATGCGCACACAACACACAGTCAAATGCAACATACACACACAATCAACACATTACTTTCCTACTACACACCCACGTTGCATCACAAATTACCCCCTCTATACACACTCACACACAAACACACACTCTAACGCAACACACACACACACACACACACACAAAATGCAAAGCGATTGTTTGCTAACTTACCCCCGTCTCGTAAATGGGGTTGTCAAAAGCCGTCTCCACCGTGATCTGACTGTACGGATGAGAGGTCATGAGGGGGAGTCGCAGGTTGGAGTGATACCGACATCTAAAGTCAGGGAGACAACACAGGAGAGGTTCAGATCTAATAATAATAATATTAATCACATATTATTAATAACAATAATCCTTGCATTTGATGTAGCGCCTTTTCACATCTTATCGACGCCTCAAAGCGCTTCACAGAATGTAGTGTAACGCGAAGTGACTGTATATATATATATATATATTTGTGGGAGAGCGAAAAGCGGCAGCCAATTGCGCACAGTAGAGTTCCCCCCCCCCCCCCCCCACACACACACACACAAACAGTCGTGGGTTGAAAATGACTAATTTTAAAATTACAGTATTGTGGTTTTTTTTTGGAGGGATTATTATGAGACGTGTGTGTGTGTGTATGTGTGTGTTGTGTGTGTGTGTGTGTGTGTGGAATATGGAAACTTGCCTGGATTCGAACATAGGTCTCAGGGTGGGGGGGGGGCTGGCTTACCTGGTGATATAGGTGTACGCTCCTCCCAGTAGGATAGAGATGATGAGGATGGGGATGAAGATCGCAAGAGCCATGTTGCCACCCTCTAGTGCATTCTCAGCGGCTGCCTCCGCTACTGAAACAAGAGACCCCTACAGCAACTGGGCAAGTCATAGCCACGCCCCCCCCATTCCCTCTCCATCACCACCCCTCGCACACGTACGCTTACCCTCCCTCCCTCCCTCCCTCCCTCCCCAGCCGGCCAGTTTCTCACCTGTGAATATTTCTGCCTCAAACTCACCTTCCAGCGTGTGCTGAAAACCGTACTGAGAAGCTGGGGAAGGGAAAGAGGAAATGTATTTGCGGTTTGGGAATCAACGTATCATTTTAGGCAATCAAATAGGGTCGGCCAGTCTGTCCGTCCGTCCGTCCGTCCATCCGTCGGTCGGTCGGTCAGTCGGTCAGACAATCACACAGTCAGACAGTCAGTCAGTCCATTCCAGATGTCACCCTATCTATATATATATATATTAATAATAATAATCCATCCAAAAAAGCATCCACAATAATAAAATTGGTCAGTTTCAATCCACAACTGTTTGTGTGTGTGTGGGGGGGGGGAAGGGGGGAGACGCTGCCGTGCGTAATTGGCTACTGCGTTTCGCCCTCAAATATATATATATATACATACAGTCAATTCACTTTACAGTATATCCTGTCAAGCTTTTTGAGATAGTCTCAATACATGAAAATGCAAGTATTATTATTAGTGTCATTATTATGACGTAAAAGCCGCTGCGTTATCACGAGTTCTTATTATCTCTTTCTCTTCAATGGCAATTGAACCTTTGAGGGCAATGGAGAGGAGGTGGCCTGGAGGCCTGGCCTGACAGAGAGAGAGGGGGTGGGTGGGGGGGGGTTGGGGGGGTGAAGGTTGAAAGGGTGGGGGGGGGGGGGGGAAGGAAAGCCCTTACCTCTACACTGCGGCAGAGTCCCACTCCAGTGAGAAGGGTGTCCCATCACACACTTGATGGTCAGCTCTCCCACCAGCTCAAAGCCTTCGTAACACATGAAAGTCAGTGTCCTCGCCCGGCAGGTACAGACGTTTATACAGGATCTGGTAACCGTTTTCTGGAAGGCCCGGGTTCTCGCAGGCAACGGATTCTTCGGCTAGAAAAACACACACACACACACACACACACACACACACACACACACACACACACAGAGAGTTAGGTAAGTCGCCATCTCTACCTATCCCGCTCCCCGTTGAAAGTTATCATCACCGCTGTTTCGCGCAGTCGGCTGCCCGCATGCGTTTCGCCCGCGAATATGCAGTCGATTCGCTTTACTGTGCATCTCCTGTGAAGCGCTTTGAGGCGCTTTCAGTCTAGAAGACGTGAAAAAGCCGCCGTCTCCAATGACAGGATTGATATTATTATTATTGTTGTTGTCATTACTACTGCATTATCACGATCGAATCTGCTCCCACCAAACCTCACTCACCCACCCACAGCTCGCGCGTTTCCGGCTCGTAAGAAGTCGCAGAGGTAAAAAAAAGAGAAGTGTAGTGACTGTGTATTTGTAGGGCAAAGTGGGAGCCATTTCGCGCAATAATAAACAGGCTTAATAACCACCCACCCCCAAGTCAAGTGTAGTGACTGTTGTTGCTGTTGCCTCGTCGATCACCTGTATTTCTGTGCCAGTGGATCTATGTGAATGACCCGGTGGGTGGTGGGGGGGTGACAAAACACCTCTGACCCCCCCCGCCCCCCCCAGTCACCAGAGAGACACCACATGCCTCACAGCGCAGGCTGTAACCCCATCAGTAGGGCCCAGGTTCCGATCCACACCAGGATATTCCGGTCAGAGTGAAACCGTATATTAACTTAACACCCAAATTTACCCCCTTTCAGCCTCAAAACCGCGATCAACAATATCCAAAGGCATTTATTTAATAATAAAAACTACAAATTAATTAACAATAATCCTTGCATTTGACATCGCGGCTTTTCACGTCTTATCGACGTCTCACTCTGGCATCTGTGCGCGGCTGTCTGGTGTGTGTGAGTGTGTGAGTGTGTGTGTGTGTGTGTGTGTGTGTTTTGAGAGGTGGGGGGGGGGGAGGTTAGTTCATCAAACCCTTTCATCGTTCTTTTAAAAAACACGGAACAGATTGCCCTCGTTGGCTGCCTGCGCTCACACTGAGGCACCAGTAGGGGGCAGCAGACGCCAACAGGGTATTATCGCGCCGTTCGATAATCACCCTTTCGTTTCTGTTCCAGCGCCATTGAGGCGTCTCAAAGCGCTTAAGAGGATATACCGTCAAGTCTGGTCACTGCGTATTATGTGGGCGATTGTTGCACAGTCCCTGATACATGTCTCTGCTGGATAAACTCAGAGGCTTGTGTGTGTGTGTGTGTGTGTGGGGGTGTGTGTGTGTATATATATATAAAGTAAGGAAACTTGCCTAAGGTTTCGCCCTGTCCTGCCCCAAAAATTCTTCCTGACGTGAACTCCCCTCCTCTCCATCTGTGTGAGTGAGTGAGTGTTCCCTCTACAATAATAATAATCCTCGCATTTGATATATCGCTTTATCAGGTCTTCTAGACGGCACGTCTCAAAGCGCTTCACAGAATATACTGTGAAGTGAATTGACTGTATGTATATATATATATTTGTGGGTCAAACGTGGCAGCCAATTGCGCACAGCAACGTCCCAAACCACCCCCACCCCCCACAAACAGCCGTGAATTCAAATGACCCATTTTATTATTTTTTGGGGGGGAACGGATTATTATTATCAGGCATATGTGTTTATGTGTGTGTGTGTGTGTCTATGTGTGTCTGTCTATGTGTGTCTGTGTGTGTGTGTGTGTGTGTGTCTATGTGTGTCTGTCTATGTGTGTCTGTGTGTGTGTGTGTGTGTGTGTGTGGGTGTGTGTGTTTGTGTGTGGAGTGAGGAAACTTTGCCCAAGGTTTCGCCCCTGACCTGACCTGACCTGTCTGGATTACGAAACACACAGGGGGTCTCTCACGCTCGTAGGGCGAGTGAATGCTCTAACCACTGAGCTAACAGGACTCAATAACCCCCCCCCCCCCCCACCACAAACAACGGCGAGGTTTGTTGGCTGACTCACAGACGCAGCGAGGCAGTCTGGAAGTCCAGAGAGGAGTGCCCGTCTCCCGACTGTAGCATGTTAACAACGAGCTTCCGTCCAGTATGTGGTCGGGATCGCAGCTGTACTGAATGGTGGACCCCACCAGCAGCTTGGTGTCCGATATGGAGCGAGACGAGTGTTCAACCTCGCCCGGGTCGGTGCAGTACATGACTGGGGAGAGACGGAGACACGTTTTAATCACACGCGGGGGGGGGGGAAAATTAGCGACAGCCACGACGACGACGATGACTTGCGTTGGCGCAGCGTCTCTCCCCCCTCCCATCGCACGGCAGCGTCTCAGAGCGCTAGACTGCGATATTAAATCGTAAAACTGTAATGATAATATAATCGTTGAATTTGATATAGCGGCTTTCACGTCTTCTTGTGCGTCTCAAAGCGCTTCACAGAATATACTGTACACTGCAAAGTCAATCGACTGTGTATATATTTGAGGGCGAAACAAACGCGGCAGCCGATTGCGCACAGCAGCGTCGCCCGCCATCCCCCCCA
>JAYJKW010000268.1:0-39318 GCA_035084275.1 Hydrolagus colliei
TATGTGCTCTTTAAATGTAACTTTGTTGTTACCTGGGATTTGAACCCAGAATCTTCCCAGTGTTGGACTTCAGCAACTCCCATGACTGCTACCGATGCCGAGGTGGGGGGTGGGATGGGGGATGGAGAGAAACGGTGAGATCTAACCTGTACCTCTCTCTCTCTCTCTCTCTCTCTCATAGTGATTCCCAAATCCTGGCTGGAGCCTTACTGGCCTGTGAAATCCAGAGCGAGGCCGGCAATTCCATCCCAACGCTCTGGAGAGAGCGAAAGAGAGACAGCGGAGATTACTTCATGGTTTTATTACATTATCTGTTTCATTACCCACAACAGCAAAATGACATTAGTATCGCGCCTTTCACGTCGAGAGGAAAGTCCCCAAAGTAAATCACTCATGGGAAGCGATCCTCCAATCCACTAACAACCAGGATCCTACTTATATATTGTTGTTGTTGTTGTAATTGCTGGATAAACGGAGGAGTGTGGAGTAACAACTCCATTTATTTGCATTTAATTCAAGCCCTCACCCCCACCCTCCCCCACCCTTCAGATCAGAGCCCCATCCTTACCCTTCCCTCCTCTCCACTTTCCAGCAAGTCAGTAAACGTGCCCAAGGTTTCGCCCGATCGGGAATCGAACTGGTTTCCTCTCTCTGTGAGGCGATTGCTCTAACCATCGCATTACAGGACTCCCAACACAAGGACATCGTTCACATTCCCCTGGGTCAGGAGGCCAAGGAGGTCAGTGAGTACAGGCGGAGACTTGCCTCCTTCCTCAGCACCATCTCTCGGTACATTTCACCGTCCGTCCCCACTCCCCAGGTCAGGGTTAGAGACACACTAAAAGCTCCTCTACACTGTGTGTCCGTCCGTTCACACTCACAGGTCAGGGTTAGAGACACAGTAAAGCTCCCTCTACACTGTGTGTCTGTCCACACTCCCCAGGTCAGGGTTAGAGACACAGTAAAGCTCCCTCTACACTGTGTGTCCAAATCCCAGGTCAGGGACAGCAGAGAGGCAGAGAGAGAGCGAGGGAGGTGGGGAGGGAGGTGGGGAGGGAGAGAGCGAGGGAGGGAGGGAGAGTGCAATGTTCTCATCTATGCTGATACAGGACATCTCTGGGTTTGTGGTTGGATGCCTGTGTTCTTGTCTCTCCTGTGGCCGTGGCGCCCAGGGACCGATGGAAGCCGAGTTCAGACTGAGACACTTTCCTTGATCCCATTGACAACATCCCGTCTGACAGGAAATACCACACTGATGGCACACGAGATCTCAGCCACGTTATTGTCCTGACACCAGCCCACAGAGAGACTCTCATCACAGCGGCCCAATCCGAGATCATAGCTCTGAGTGCGGGGTTTGCGCTAGTGTGTGTGTGGGGGGGGGTCTGCGCTACCCTGTGTGTGTGTGTGGGGGGGGGGGGTGGGGTGTCCTGCGCTACCCTGTGTGTGTGTGTGTGTGGGGGGGTGTCCTGCGCTGCCCTGTGTGTGTGTGGGGGGGGAGGTCCTGCACTATCCTGTCTGTGTGGGGGGGTGGGGTCTGCGCTATCCTGTGTGGGAGTGGGACATCATCAGAAGTTGTTGTTGTTGTTGCTGCTGAGAGCTGACTGAGGGAAGCTGGGCTGGGGGCTGGATATGGAGTGGAGAGCGGGGCAGGGGCGAGGGCTGCGCGGGGGGTGATGGGTGGGCAGGGGGCGAGGGCTGGGCGGGGGGGGGGGCTGGGCGGGGGGTGATGGGTGGGCAGGGCAGGGGCGAGGGCTGGGTTTAGCGGAACTTCGTGACCTTTGTAAAATACGTGACTAAGACACGAATTCTGATCCGCAATAAAGCAATAAAAACAGTGAGTTTGTGGAGACGTGGGCAGCCCTGAACATGCCGCGGGGCTCGGGAGGCCATTCAGCCCCTCCAGCTTGTTCCACCAGTTGGTGAGACTCTCACAGATCTTTAAACCCCCAAACCTCACTCGTCTTTCTCTCATTCACTGTTTTGCTGTCATTCACACTCACTCTCAATCACTCACAATCTCCTTCCCTCCCTCCCTCCCTCCCCCCCCTCCCTCACTCACTCATCCTCGCTCTCATTCATTCACACTTACACTCTCTCCCTCACACACATACGTTCATACACTCTCATTCACACACAATCTGCCTCCCTCACACACTCTCATTCACTCACACAATCTCCCTCCCTCCCTCACACCCACACCCACTCACTCACATTCACACTCTGCCTCTCACTCTCGTCTCTCTGCCAGTCGCTGACCCCCCGAGTTGCTGTTCGGGTCAGGTTAAGACTCACCTGGGGGGGGGGGGGGGGGGTGCGGGCTCAGGCAGCTCCTGTCCCGGTGGCTTTGCGGGGAGTGTGTGTGTGTGTGTGTGGCGGGAGGGGGGGTGGCGGGCGTCTCCTCTCGCTGTATCCCCGGCAATGAGCTGTCCTGCCCCGGCTCAGAGTCCACGCCGGCTCCGGGCAATGTGCCAGCGCTCAGTGGGTGAGACACACAGTGAATGACACAGAAGGTGTGAGTCTGTGTGTGTGTGTGTCAGTCCTGTGAGGGGGAGGGGGGTGGGGGCAGGTTTATCAGCTGCCTGGGAGTGGAGGGGGGGGCGAAGTGTTGTTTTATACAATAACAGAGCCCCCCCCCCCCCCCATCAGTGAGCACAGGGGCTGAGATAATAATATTAATAATCTGTGTTTGATGTCAAAGTCTTCATTAAAATACCCGGTAACTTCACAGAATCCCACCCAGTGTCACAGCGGGGGGTGGGGGGCCTGTGGACCCGCTTGTCAACAGCTGTGTCTCCCCCCCCCACCCCGTGTGTGTCTCTCTCTCTGCATCTCTCTCCCTGTGTGTATGTCTCCCCCACCACCACCCTGTGTGTGTGTGTGTCTCCCCCCCACCACCCTGTGTGTGTGTCTCTCTCTGCATCTCTCTCCGTGTGTGTCTCCCCCACCACCACCCTGTGTGTGTGTGTCTCTCTGCATCTCTCTCCCTGTGTATGTGTCTCCCCCCCCACCACCGTGTGTGTGTGTGTGTGTGTGTGTGTGTGTGTCTCCCCCACCACCACCCTGTGTGTGTGTGTCTCTCTCTGCATCTCTCTGTCCCTCTGTGTGTGAGACAACCTTAATGTGTGACCCCCAGGGTTGGAGAAGGTCCTATCCCCCTCCGCGCTGACACCTCTCTGCGTCCTCAGGGTCTCAGCCGCTGAGAACTCGGTGTGTGTTTGTTGGGTCTCCGTCCACGGCCTCCTCCCGGGCACACGCGTTGTCAGTGTACAAACGCGTATATGTGCACACATGCACGCATACAAATACACACACACACACAGAGACAGACACAGACATACAGACAGACATACGCACAGACAGACAGACAGACACCCCAACAAATGGGACAGACAGTATTCCAGACCCGAGCCGGGGTTAGGGATTGGGGGGTTGGGGGTGGGGGGGGGGTGGGAGGATGTCCCAGGGAGCTGGAGACGGAGGAGGGAGCTGGGAGTTTGGATAAAAATGGCTGGAGGGCAAACTCCTGGGGCGGGGAGTGTGACCGAAAGCGCCATCGAAGAGGGTCATGGAGAGGGGAGGGGGAGGGCGAGGGGGAGGGGAAGGGGGAGGGTGGCTTGGCCAGTGATGGCTGTGAGGAAGGTCGAGCAGAGGGAACTGGGGGAAGTGACCACACACGCGTATATAATGCGCTCGTTCGTTCGTTCGCGAAAATGACGGGTCCTGGGTGACAAGCCTAGAACACAGGACAGGAAATAACAACCTGAGTCCGCAGTAGTAAAATCAGTCAGTCTATAAACACACAGGGTGCAGGTATTTACATTAGAAACTTCACATTACATTAAGGCTTCAAAAAAAAATTCGGGATTGCTCCCTGTGCTTCCCAGAGACAGGGGGAAATCCCGCAGTTCCCAGCATGAGTGCGCTCACTTGGGCGATCCCGGCTCCCAGGAAATCAATGTCCCACACAATCAATACACAAGGGAAAAATAGAGATTTTTTCCTCCTTCACGTGAACCAGATTCCAACTCGGATTCCACAGCCCACTAACCCCACTCCCAGAATCCAAGTAAAGATCACACGTACACACTCACACACACACACACACTCACACACACACGCACTTGCCTGCACAATCACACACATGCCTGCACACTCACACACACACACTTGCCTGCACAATCACACACATGCCTGCACTCACACATGCCTGAACTCACATGCTTGCCTACACTCTCACACACATGCCTGCACACTCACTTGCATTCACACTCACACTCGCCTGCAAACTCACGCACATGCCTGCATAATCAAACGCACGCCTGCAAACATGCCTACACTCACACACTCACCTGCACACACACAGACATCTATACACAGACACATTTATCTACACATTTACACATACCTACAATTGCACACAAATCCAAACTGGCATATCTTACTCACACTCACCTACACACTCACACTCATACATTCGCACACCTACACAAACATACACACACATGCATATGCACACACACACATGCACTCACACACACACACACACCATTACCAAATTAAACTGCGATGAAAACCAGTTAAAAGGTCCATGGATCAATATTGACGGTGAGAGAATAATAGTGAAGAAGAGAAATAATCAAAATAAATCAAAATTTGGTAAATTTGGTCCTAAACTCTGGTCAGTCCCCAATCCCGGTTCCCTGATAAAATAAATAATTTTCTTAAAACACAAAATTCAGAAAAAAGGCCAAGCAGAGAGAGAGAGAGAGAGCCAGTCACAGCGAGAGTCTTGGGCTGAGCAGCTTCAACACAAGCCTCCAGCGTCCCCCACAGTCTCCCCACCCTCACCCCCCACCACCCCCCCACCGTGCAGACATCTCCCGTCCTGGCTCCCATTAACTGTACATCAATAATATACACAGCACAGATGCTCTCACCTCCCCCCTATTCCCGCTCTATCCCAGGATTGTCTCAGAGAATTGAGAGAGTCCCCTCCCCTTCGCCCGCCCGTCTCTCTATCTGGGTGGGAGGGGGAGGGTGTGGGAGGGGGGGGGGAGGGTCTCTCAGGCAGACGTGTTGGAGATGATCATCCAGCTGATGACAAAGTAGAAGAGGAATATGGGGTAGACAGCGAGAGCCTTGCGGTGTGGGGGCTGCATGTCTGCCAGGAACGCCGTGGAGGCTGGTACAGCAAGGAGCAGAGAGAGAGAGAGAGAGAGAGAATTACACAGTGTGGCACTCATATCCCCTCCCCACTCTTCCTCATCTCAACCCCGTCTCCCCCGTCGCCCCCCGCCCAATGTAAACCTCTCTGCCGGGTTCCTTACCAAAAGTAGACCAGCCGAAGGCGGCCAGCACGACGATGAAGCGGATTATAACGACGGCCACGGGGATCTGGAAGGCGCTGGACTGCGGAGCCAGGCGGATCAGGGAGCAGATGATCATGGCGACAGTGAGGGGCAGCACGCAGTAACCCAGCACACACAGGCTCTGGAAGAAGGAGCTGGGAACCCCGCAGACATGAGGAGAGAGAGAGAGAGAGAGAGACAAGCGGGTTAATGTTCCCGTCTTCCATATTGACCTTCAGACGCAAGCCACCGGGGATGGGGAGAGCAGCATTCCGTTCATTACCACCCACAATACTGTACAGTGAGATCACATCAGCCAGTCACACGTGGTCGGTCGGTCAGTCTTGGAACCCAGGTTACCGACTCCGATTCATTCCAACAAAGCAAACCGATTTGAAAACATTTTTACCCACAAATCCGACCCACTCACATGGTGCCTCCCAGGAGCTTGGAGTTGAGTGTGATGACCACGGCACCAAACCAGACGATGACAAAGACCTCGGCAAACTGTGGCCCTCCATCGTGCTTACTGTCAATGTTACTGCCCTGCATCATCCTGCAGGGAATGTCACAGTGAGACAAACAGCCTCCAAACACATTACAGTCAAGCTGCTGGTGACCAGGGTACCTGGGAGGGAGGGGGGGTCTGGGGAAGGGGGGTCTGGGGGAGGGAGGGTCTGGGGGAGGTGGGGTCTGCGTGGGCTGTGTTTTACCACCCTGTCCAACGCCTTAGGATGTCCTCCTGACATGAAAGGCTCTATAACAAGTATAATTTTGTTGTTGTTGTTGTTTAGGTCTAACCCCAGGAACCGTTACTCATGAATCTAGTCTCAGCCACAACTGTGAGTGTCTCAGTGTGAGTGCAGGCGTGTGTGAGTGTAAGCCACGGTCACCAGAGCGCACCTGAGGAACATTCAACAGGAACAGCCAACCAGCGAGTCAGGGAGTCAGTGACCAGGGGCCTGAGCTAATGAGGGAGCTGGTCTCCGGCTGGGCAGCAGCTGAGGCTATAACTGGCCTCAGCACCAGATTTGTGGGAGAAGGGCATGTATTCCAGATCCCCATTCCCTGCTCCCTGGGGGTATTGGGGCTCCGAGCAGATTAACGCATGGGGAATAAAAAGACGTGGGCATTACTTACATTGCTAATAAAACACAGAGAATGAGAGGGCCCCAAAGATCCCCTGCAACAGAGAAACACACATATTAATTCACACAACACAGAAAACAAAGCAGACATGTGTAGCTCAGTGGTTAGTACTCTCACCTCGAAGGCGAGAGGACCTGGGTTTGAATCCCAGGCAGGGCAAGTTTCCTTCCACCACACGCCTTTGTACACTGAGCAGTAAAGTGGCAACCCGGTTGTTAATCGATTGGCTTTTCCGGGAGGTAACAGTCCCTTAAAGCAAATCAATCCACAGCTGCATGTGGGACACTGCTATGCGCAACTGACTGCTGGGTTTCACCCACAAAAGTCACTGCACTTTCAGGGCCCTGGTGTCTTGTAAACCTGCAATTCCGAGCTCTCGCCACCGGAGGGCATCGGCATGCAACATTCAGCGTTGTATCGCCTTCTGTTGATAGAACGCGGTACTGCAGATTGTCAATTCTCCACCCACTCAAATCACTGGTCACCTCAACAGACCCGGGGCCTGTGGTGATGCTGGAAGGCAGAGCAATGTGATTGAGAGAGGAGAGAGCAGGGAAGAACAGAGAAGGCTCCCTCCCTCATCTGTCCTCAATTGTCTCAACTCATTCCCCCACCCCGCCCCTCACAGGGACATAACACAGAGCCATCAGTCCAGGCCAGTCACGGGTTTTGGCTCCTGTCCTGCTGATGCGGGGTGTGTAATGTTGGCTTCCGCTCACACAGCTTCCCATGTGTGAATTCCCATGTTGTTGGCATTGTATGGTGATGAGGAATATCACCTTTGTCCCTCCCTAGCCCAGGGGCACCCAGGCTAATTGACTACATCAACACATTGTGGGATTTGAGCCGGAGATCACCCTAATCTGTACGACTAATCGCCGGATGGGGCACTGGATTTAATCGCTAGAAAGTTGCTCAAACTTATTGAGTTTCAGAGGCAGCGTGGGGGAAGCACAGAGTCACTCACAGTCTCGCAGGAGGGAGCTGCTCTTTCGCGGGTACATAACGTAGACAAACTTCTTCCCGACGGCCTTCAGGTCTCGCATCTGGGAAAGGAGGAGATGTCACTGTTACACAGCCTGGAAGTGAACAACACACCAGAGGCACAGCGACCCGCACACAGATTGGGACAGTCTGCGAGGGCAGAATACTACATGTCAATGTCTTTAGGAGGAGGCAGAGGCCTGTCATACAACAAATAGCTTCGGAATGATATTCATTCAATTAGAACTGTGTACACTTCCCGGTGGTTACACACGTATGTACAGACCCCGGCTATCCTCCAATACACACATCACCAACAGCAACTACAACAACAACATTACATGTGTAGAGTGCCTTTCGTGTTAGAAGGACAGTCATTGTTTCAGAACTGGGATCGGGGATGGAGAGGATGGAGGGAAAAGGGGGGATTTGGGGTGACTGATGGGATCGTCAAAGAGGAGGGTCTTGAGGTGGGACTTGAAGGAGGCCAGGGAAGGGGCAAAGTGGAGGGCCTGCAGAATGGAGTTCCACAGGTTGGGGGCAGAGTGGCTGAAGACTCGCCCGCCAATAGTGGGGTGGGTGGGTCGGGGGACATGGAGTAGGCTGGGGTCTGCCGAGGGGTTAGGGGTTAGGAGGTCACAGAAGTAGGGTGGGCAAGGCATTGGAGGGCTTTGAATGTGAGGACCAGGATCTTGCATTGAATCTTGTGCATGATGGGGAGCCAATGGAGTCGGGCGAGGATGGGGGAGGGAGATGGGGTCACGGAGCTTGGAGCGGTAGAGGACACGGGCCACAGAGTTCTGGATTATCTGCAGCCTGTGGAGGTTGGAAATTGAAAGGCCGACAAGCACGAACGCACATGACAGGGAGCAGTGACAGGCAGGCAGCCTCCATACTCGCTGTCACTTTGGGAGAGAATGAAGTCAGTGTGCACTGAATATTAATTTATTTGGAAACATGAAAGCGGTTTCCACTCACGTCTCTCTCAGGGGAGGTGCGTCTTCAACCCGATCAGCAATCCCTGCATTTACCTCCAGAGAGATCTCTCCTTTGCCACCCAATATGTACCAATCCCCATCTATCCCAACAGTCCCTCAGAACGTCGTCAGCCAGGAGTGAGCTGGCACAAACACAATGACCCTGAGCAAGCCACAGGCTAGATCCTGGGTGTGAGTTGTAGAGAGTGAGACGAGAGAGACTAAGGTGTTTGAAAGCTACTTACAATGGTGTCCTTGACAGGCTCGTCCAGGGTGGAGTAATCATCATCCTGTGACTGTGAACTGAGAGGAACGTTGATCTGGCCCTCCACTGGTACATCGTCAGATATGGAGACGTCCGCCAAGCCTGCAAACTACACAGCGATGAAGATCAGATCCCCCACATCACAGCGGGGGGTGGGGGGGGGGGGTGGGGGGAGGCGACTTTTAAAAGAGTGAGTTTGTGAGGGGGTAGTGGGTGGCGGGAATCAGCCGGGTGTCTTGACACAAATAGTAACTATAATAATAATCCTTGCATTTGATATTGCGGTTTTTCACATCTTATCCACGCCTCAAAGCGCTTCGTAGAATATACCTCAAGGTGAATTGACTGTATATTTGTGGGCGAATTACTCAAGACTCTCCAAACCAAACTGAGGGGTCTACGCATCCCAGCCGCACACACAGAAATTCTAGAGATAAGACTGTTGGAATGGAATGCACACTCTCTCCCTGCTTACCTAATTCCAGAGAGTGTGAGGCACAGCCAAGGCTTGGGGGACCCCAGTGTGCGTTGGGGGTAACTGCTACATTTTAAGCATTTTAAGATTTTCATGGAGCTGGCACAGACACAATGGGCTGAATGACTCCCTTCAGCGCTGTATAATCCCATGAATCTGCCATATATATGTATTACCAATGCAGATATATTGTGTCAGTGTACATGTATAAAATATAAGCTCTCTGTGTATATTATATTGTATCATACAGTCCTGGCCAACAATCCCCCAAATAAAACCAGTCAGTCACTGGTTTGCAGGACATTACTGTGTGCAAATTGGCTGCTTTGATCGCCTACAAATGACACAGTCACTGCACATTCAATACATGAGTGAAGCACTTTTTTTCACATCTCGACAATGACACAATGCTGTATCAAATGCAAGGATTATTATAAGGATTATTACATCATTTTGCAGTGTGCATTGTGCGAGTATTATAATGTATATTGTGCACAGATATATATATATATATATTAGTCTACAAAGATAGATGAATTGTCTGTATGTTATATTACAGTATATTATCTCTCTGACAGTGATTATTATATTAGTGTGGTGAGCACAATAAGAGCCATTCTCATACTATCCCAGTGTATATTATATTAGGATATTTATATATGAGTGTGTGTACGTCAGTGTATATGGACTATAGTGTATGCTGTGAGTCTCTCTCTCAGAGTGTATTAGTCATTGAGAGTATATGATGAGAGTATATGAGTGTAGCCTCTATGATAATGTTACAGTGTTTGAGGTATATAGTGAGTGTGTATGAGGTTAGAGAATGTATACCGTGTATATAAGATATATAGTGTATACAGTGTATGATGAGAGTATATAGTGTTTGCAGTGTATGATGATAGTGTATACGGTGAATATGATGAGGGTATACTGTATACAGTGTATATGCTGATAGTATATAGTGTATACAGTGAACATAGTAAGATATAGTGTATATGATGACAGTACATACTGTATACAGTGTATATAATGAGGGTATACTGTGTATATGATAGTATATAGTGTATACAGTGTATATGATAGTATAGTGTATATGGTGTATATAATGATAGTATAGTGTATACAGTATATATAATAGTATATAGTGTATACAGTGTATATAATGATAGTATAGTGTATACAGTGTATATAATGATAGTATAGTGTATACAGTGTATACAGTGATAGTATATAGTGTATACAGTGTATATAATGATAGTATATAGTGTATACAGTGTCTATAATGATAGTATATAGTGTATACAGTGTATATACTGATGTTACAGTCACTGTCTCACCGCCGGCTCCCGCTCCGCCGCCATCTTGGCCCGCTGACGTGGAGTCGCTCTGACGTCATCACTGCGCGACAGCCTCTCTCTCTTGTTTCCCCCCCTTTACATCATCCCCCCTCCCCCCCCCCCCATACATGCCTGGCCCCTCCCCCATACACCCCTGGCCCCTCCCCCATACACCTCTGGCCCCCTCCTCTCACAGGTTCATCACCCCCCTCATACAGCCTGACCAGATACCACCCAGACAACCCCTCCCCCCCAGATAACCTGACCCCCAACTCCTTAGATGGCCTGACCCCCACCCCTAGACAGCTTGCTCTCAACCCAGACAGCCTGACCCCCCTACCCCCACAGCCGGACCTCACCCGCACTCCGTCAGCCTGACCCTTCCAGCCCCCCCCTCACCCCACACACACACACACACACACTGAAACACTGCCGCTACCCCCAGACAAGCTGGCCTTGCCCCCCCCAGTCAGCCTGTCACCCCCGACAGAGTGTGCCCCCGGTTGGTTACACGTCATTATCATTCCCCCACCGGACATTTGGGGCTCAACCATCCCCCCCCCCCCCCCCCCCCCCCTCCTCCTCGCTCGCCCTTCACTCCTCCTAATCCCAACCTCAGTTTGGGTCTAAATCCCCAACTGTCGAGTCCCATGGGATGTCCTCCTGACGTGAAATGGACAGTCTAAATGTCATTTGTTGTGGTGGTGGTTGCTGTCTTGACTCCTCACATCCCATTTAACCTTTCCCCTGCTCTTCTCTCCAGGTTCCCCCTTTGCTCAGTGTGGCCGGCTGTGCCCTCAGTGACCCTGCTCTGTGAGGGAACCCCCTCCCACTACGCTGAGGGTTATTTCTGAACATCAGTAGTCACACCTGTCAGTCAACATTCCCCTCCGTTGCACATTAATCACCAGTGTCAATACTTTGGAGGAACATGACCCTCGCTCTCGCTCCATTCGGGAGGGATCAGCTCGCAGCCCTCTAATCAGACCTGCACAGTCTCTACTTCCCTAGTTGTACAATCTCCTCCAGACCTTCTCTATGGCCCACACCATCCATTCTTGGATTTGATCTATTGCTTGTTCCTGACTCCCTCCATCCTGCTATTGCAGGCTGAGCCTTATTGTCTTGCTCTGTGGTGCTCTCTCTCCCCCCAAATCTATTTGGCATGCTCATTCCCTCCCTGTCTTCAACACTCCTCTCTGCATGTTGATTTATTGAGGGTTGCTGGCCCGACATTGCTCTCTCTCTCTCTCTCTCTCGTGGCAATGTCTGTGCGCACACAATTATTCCCAGAGGAACCTGACTCACACCTCATTGCTGTATGTGGAGGCAGACAGCTGCCAAGATGAGAATCCCTGCCAGCCAAAGCAAAGCCTTTCTGTCTCTGCTTGTACAGACATAAGGTAATGGGCAGGACTGCCGTGGGAGCCTGCTCTGAGCAGATGTGTAATGTTTACAGGATTAACCACTGATTAAATCACAAAGTGAAGGACTGGAGAGATGGGAGGGACCAGGGTTACGGTGAACCATGTAACCCTGTTATTGGACATGAAGGTAGAACCAGAAGAGTGATACAGGGTAGAACCCAATGCCTTATCACTCTAAAATGTCTGATTGCTTCACAGTAATCTATAATAAGTCTGGTGACATAGAGCACTTTCATGCCAGGACGTCTCAAAGCGCTTCACATGATTCAATGTAAAGTGTAGTGACTGTGTGTGTGTGTGTGTGTGTGTGTACGCATTTACACTGCAGCCAACTTGCTCATCGCAAAGTCCCCACAAACGGCCATGGAGTGAGCGACCAATTTTATTTAGGGGATTGTTTGTTTAGGACACTGGGAGACAGAGAAACTCCCTCCTCGAATAGTGCAGCGGATCTTCAACATGCACCTGAACTCTGGAACTCCCTCCCTCACTCCCTTGGCCTCAGCCCCTCTCTCTTCCCAGTTTCAGGCCACAGCTGAAGACCTTTCTCTTCGACCGACCGCGCCTCTGGTCACCTGTCTCCCCCCCTGCCCCTGGCTCTGTCCCGCGATCCCGGTTACTGTGAAGCGCTCTGAGAGGGCGCTACATAAATCGGAGTTGTTGTTGTTGGTTGCATTTCTTGGGTTCAATGTCTCACCAGAATGTCTCCGACATGTAACGCCCAAATCAAACCCAAGTCTCTGGCTTGCAAGGCGAGTGAGTGTTCTAACCACTGAGCTACACAACTTTGCTAAGACCATATTAGACAATCGACTTTTACTTGGCCCACATCACGAGTGAATTTCACTGTGTGGGAAGAACCGAAGAATGTGGGGCGTAGCTGAGCGAGGGTAAATGCGTCATGACTCTGCTATTCATATTTTCCGCAGTTCAGATTATATCTTCGCAAACGGGAAAACCGTTTGGAGGTAAGCAAGGGTGGGAGATGTTATTTTTAATGAAAGGCATGTATGGGACAGGTCACCGGCTCAAGGTACTCGGCCGAACATGAAACTACTTCCCTGTCACCGCTCAAAGGATTGATTGTCAATTGCGTTTGGAGAGCAAAGGAATCCAGCACAGAAGTTTGTGGGGAACTGAACCGATCCTCTCTGACACTGTCCCGAGGTGACAAAATTAGTTATTTTTGGAAGCAGTAAAATTAAATGATTGGGGCATGCGTTTCGCCGCGAAATGTCACAAATGTGAGAACAGTTTGGGAATTTCCTGGCATGTGACACCAGTGGAAGGTGGAGGGGGTATGAGGGGTGGTGTGGGGGGAGGAATGTCACCAAGCGCTGAGGCTGAGCTGCTGGGAGGCCAGAGGATAGAATGTGAGAAGATGGAATGTGATAATTACCCTGTCTGAACCATTGCCAAGTACAAGAATAAACATCTCTTTGTTAGACCCAGCCAAGCCTCTGCGTGCCTTCCATCCAGTTCAGTCACTTGATCCTAAGCCCTGACACTGCTGGTCTGGTGCAGCACAGCCTCTGTCCCTCTGCCTTGCCCCCCTCCTACCCCATCCTCAGGTCACACCTAGCTCTTTGACCATGTCTACAGGCACTGTTCCCCCCACCCCCACTCCCGGCTCAGAATCGTGCTCCGTCGATGTCAGGCGCTCTGAGATGCTTCCCTACACGAAGGGCACTGTGCAAATGCAAGTTGTTGTTGATTGAACACACGAATGGCCACCATTCACATGTGAACATTGGTGGGGAGCAGAGGGTTGGTCATTGGAACTGAAGCCCGATCCCATCTTCATTTAAAGTCTCCTCCCACCCACTCGCTCGCCCGCCCACCCACTCGCTCGCTCACTCATTCACTCAGACCAGTGCGTAGCTGTCACTGGGCAGTGCTGATGAATGGGAAGCCATGGCTGATTGATTTCTCCCTGCCCCCTCCGGGGCAGCTGGGGATAATATTGATCTGAAGGGGCAAGTTGTTGTGTCACTGGTGGGTCCCACCCACAATTGTGGCCGGGTACACTTTCCTGGCACAACCAGAGAGACATTTACTGGAAACCATGGGCTGCCACCGCATTCCTCCCATTCCAGCTGATCATGTTGGTTCTGGTAGTGATTAAAGCAAACCAGGTGATGGGATCTATCAACTGATCAATAGCAACCGGAGGGCGTGGGATACTGTACTGCATAAAAGGAGCAACTCAGTAAAGTTGGGCATGTTCACATTGGAACAGAGAAGATTAAGAGGCAACATGATTGCTGTTTTTAAGATTCTAATGGGGCAAGGCAATATAGATCATGAAATGCTGTTTCAACTTGTCTAGAATAGTAAAACCAGAGGACACGGCCTGCGATTGAAAGGGGAGGGGGGGGGGGGGGTGAGTAAATTCAGAACAAATCTATGCCAATACGACTTCAGCGAGCAAACAGTGAAGCTGTGAAACAGGCTCCCTTCACAGCAGGCTCCAGCAGGAAGTGTGGATAATTTCAAACATTGATTAGACAGTTTGTTTTCAGGAAATAACATTATGGGATATAGTACATAGTTTGGGACAACTGTGCCAGGAAGGTGGACCTTTTTCTTGTCCAGCATTTCCTTATGTTCTTGCCACAAGGTACTGTACTCCCTCCACGCGCAGGGCGGGGTGTGGAGAACAGCAGTCATATTCAGCTACCCACCCACTTTTTTCTGTTCTTCCCACACTGTGAAATTCACTCGTGATTGTAAGTGTAGCCAAACACATGTTGAAGATTGAGAGTCAAATATGGTCATGGCAAGATACTGTAGCTCGGTGGTTAGAGCATTTGCCCCGCAAGCGAGAGACCCGGGTTCAAGTCCCAGCACGGCGAAACCTTGGGCAAGTTTCCTCATTCCACACGCCTGATAATACTCCCTCCCTTCTCTTTTGTCAACAGTGCTGTGAGATCATTCCACCTGAACAGACAGGTTGAAGCTGGATTTAATGTCTCACGCACTGGGCGTTGATGCCTATGACAGATATAATTGAGAGCTGTTGGGAGGGACCTGGTCTGTTTATCTAGCATTAGAAAGATTCTACTAAAGCATAATTGAGGATCTGAGGGATGGTCATGAATATTCCATTAGCCCTCCGTATTAAACTGCCCAATATGGACACCTTTTGAAAGAGTGTTTAAGTGAAATCCCACCCTTTACACGGGACACGTGAGTCCAACGCTCGGGAGCATCGAATTACGGAATTAATGACGAGGATTTCTGATGTCTGTTCGGATGTGTTCACAGCACTGTGCTGTGTCTAAACTGCCTTCAGAGGCAGCTGCCGGTGAAACGATTCATCTCAGTTCAGTGAGCTGACCCCGGGCTAACACCAGACATGACTGTGTTATTGTTTTGATGATAGTTGTGGGTAGGGTTGTGGGATTGTCCAAATTGCTGCCTGAAGTGGCGTTGAATCGCAAAGTATAGATAATAATAATAATAAAAATAATCTTCCATTTGCTATAGCGCTTTTCTCAAAGTACTTCACAGAATACGCTGTCAAGTGAATTCACAGTATATTTTGTGGGCAAAACCTGGCAGCTCACACTGACTGCCCCCCCATTCGAGAGGAAACTAGACCTTCACATGAGAGGGGAAGAGAAGATTATGAGAGGGAGTAAAGGGAAGAATGGAGATTCACATAGCCTATAAACACTATTGGATTAGACATAATATAGTAATCCTTGCATTTGATATAGCGCCATATCACATTTTTGAGATGCCCGAAGGAACTTCACAGAACATACTGTAAAGTGAATTGAGTGTATAAGAACATAAGAATTAGGAGCAGGAGTAGGCCATTCAGCCCCTCGAGCCTGCCCCGCCATTCAATAAGATCATGGCTGATCTTCTCACCCAACTGTGATTACCTGCTCTATCCCCATATCCCCTAATCCCTCTATTTTTCAAAAATCTATCAGTCTCAGCCTTGAAAATGTTCAAGGACTGAGCGTCTACAGCCTTCTGGAGTAGTGAATTCACTACCCTCTGAGTGAAGAAATGTTTCCTCAACTATGTTCTAAAAGGATGACCCTTAATTTTAAGACTGTGACCCCTGGTTATAGATTTTCCTACCAGGGGAAACAGTCCCTCAGTGTCTACTTTATCCAGCCCTTTAAGAATCTTATATGTTTCAATAAGATCCCCCCTAATTCTTCTGTACTCTAGAGAATACAGCCCTAGTTTATTCAACCTATCCTCATAGGTCAGTCCCCTCATCCCAGGAACTAACCTTGTGAATCTACACTGCCCCCCCCTCTAAGGCAAGTATGTCCTTTATTAAATAAGGAGACAAACCTGCACACAATACTCTAGGTGCTGTCTCACCAAGTCCCTATACAGTTGCAGCAAGACTTCCCTACTTTTATACTCTAAACCTTTTGCAATGAACGCTAGCATGCCATTCGCCTTCTATATTGTGTGGGTGAAACGCGGCAGCCAATTGCGTACAGCAGCGTCTCACAAACAGGCGTGGATTGAGTGACCGATTTTCAGAACGTTTTTTTATTATTGTTTACTATCGGTTGGGCTTGAGTGTGGCTTATTTCCGTCACGTAGATTCCTTGCCAATCTTTGTCGGTCGCTGAGTGATTAGCAAAGGAAGTGGCACTCAGCTTCTCTGTATAATTTCCTCTAGTAAACTCCCCCCCCCACCCGACCACACACAACTTTGGTCATTTTCCGCTCGTTTATTGTTAAGGTTTCCACTTTCCATTAGATGGGTAGCGATCGCAGTGTTTGCTTTAGCAACGCCTGTTACACTGTGTAATTGTTCACTGGAGGCTGACAATCGCTGTTTCCTTAGTGAGCTGTGGTGGACAGAAACCAGTTGGGATTGCTGGCTTGGAACTTCTGATCGCAAGCAGATCCTGTTAGATACAGGATCTCGTCTGCGCACACACACTGCCCAGTCCTCCAGGAGTCTCTGGTCGATGAGTGGTGTGGAGTGGGAATCCTGGCTGATCAGCCTGTAACCCAGAAGCCTCAAGCCCGACTGTAATTGGCGATTCAGATCAGGAACTAGGGCCGGAACCTGCGATACTGAGCAACATTAAGTGATTCAGTTACTCAGTAGGAACTCTCTCCCAACATGGCACTTGAATCAAACCACCTGGTCTTCAATCAAACCACGATCTCAAACCCTTCTTAAAATCACAGCATCTTTTGAGTGCATCTGTAGTCAATATCCTTCAATTCTCTTGTCCGCTCTCTCTCCCCAGAGGCTGTGAAAACCAAGATGGAGGGCAAGGCCTACCTCCAAAATGAGCTGTCCCTGTGTGTGTTTGATGTGCCGGTGTCAGCCTGCCTCAGTTGACTCTCGCTCCTCAATCAAACGTTTGACCTGCTGTAGGTGTGGGCTGAACCCTCCAATCCATCGCTGGAGGCTCCGGGTTTTTTGGACGAGATGCTGGCCCGCCGAGGTCGGTTGGACATGAAAGGCGTGTGAAGCTGGCAGCTGCCCTCACGTACAACCTTCACTCACTCACTCACACACACACAGTCACTACACTTCCCTTCACAGCAAAATCCCTTCAAACACTTTGCGCGAAAGGCAACAACAACAACAAGATGGCACTTGTAAAGCACTATATATACTGTACCACATGCTAAGGATTATCATGGCTGTTTAAGCTGTTTTCCTCGCCCAGCTTTCCATCAGCTTTGAGACATCTCACATACTTCTAACGTGATGAAATGCTATGTCTATCAAATGCAAGGATTATTATTATTATTATTAGACACAGTATTCGGCGAATGGAATGAGTGAGTGCACTTGTGTGTGTGGAGGGGGTGTGTGTGGAGGTGTTGGGGGTGTATGTGGAGAGGTGTGTGTGTATGGTGGGGTGTGTGTGGAGGGGTGTGTGTGTGGAGGGTATGTGTATGGAGGGTGTGTGTGGAGGGGTGTGTGTGTGGAGGGAGTGTGTGTGGAGGTGTTGGGGGTGTATGTGGAGGGGTGTGTGTGGAGGGTGTGTGTGTGTCTGTGGAGTGTGTGTCTGTGGAGGGGTGTGTGTGTGGAGGGTGTGTGTGTGTGGAGGGGTGTCTGTAGAGGGTGTGTGTGTGGAATGGTGCGTGTGTATGGAGTGTGTGTATGGAGGGTATGTGTGGAGGGGGGTGTGTGTGTGTGTGGAGGGTGTGTGTGTGTGTGGAGGTGTGTGTGTGGGTGTGTGTGTGTGTGTGGAGGGGGGTGTGTGGAGGGTGTGTGTGTGTGGAGGGGTGTGTGTGGGTGTGTGTGTGTGGAGGGGGGGGGGGGGGGGGGTGTGTGGGAGGGACTGCTCCTGTTTCCGCGCCAGCAGCAATGGGCGGCGTAAAGCGGCTTAGTTTCCATTCACAGTCTGACATCAGCGAGAGACAGCGGCGCCTCTACTCTCAGCGTCATCCCCGTCTGTCCCTGGCTACTTCACCGACCCACACGGTAAGTGCGGGACACTGACTTCATTCACAAAGCTCCCCCGCCGGGAGCCGGTGTGATGTGATGGCCAGAGACTGATCTCCCAACCGTTTGTATTTTCTTGATGGGAGAGTGTTAGAAAGGTTTGTAATCCGGGAGTTGTGTGTGGGAGAGAATGGGAGAGAGTAGAGAGAGACCTTGGCTGGATGGGGGGGGAGAGAGAGAGAGATGAATGGGAAACATGTGCTCGCTGGCACCTTGTCTCCCCACATCCCCACTCACTGTCTGTGTGTGTGTGTGTGTCTGTCTCCGTCTGTCTGTGTGTGTGTCTGTCTCTGTCTGTGTGTGTATGTGTGTGTGTGTCTGTCTCTGTCTGTGTCTGTGAACGGACTCGCTTTGCGTGGAAATTGTCTGTTTAAAATTAGTCTTCTTACAAGGGATTTACGCGGAGAGATTACAACAGTTCAATGCTGTGAGAGGCAGCCTCGTGTCTGTGTGTGTGTCTGTGTGGGGGGGGGGGGAAGTGTGGCTACTGACCGTGTCTGTCCACAATAGTCTCCCCCCCCCCCCCCCCCCACACACACACACACACACGTCACGGGCAGTTGTATTTAATGTATTTCTGTTTACAACATAATGAACGCGTGTGAGAATCAATCAATAGATAAATGGTCACCGGCTTCTTCCGCTGCCCCCTCCCTCCATCTCCCCCTTCCCCCCACCCCCCCTCTCCCCCCACGCCCCCCCCCCCCCTCTCTCCTCTCGCCCCAAAATTGGCGCCGAGGAAGTATTGCAAGAGCTCTGTGTGTTGCATCATTGTAATACATGTGTATAACGCTGCGTGTGTGAGTGCGTGAGTGTGTGTGAGTGAGTCTGAGTGTGTGCGAGTGAGTGAGTGTGTGAGTGAGTGTGAAAGACTGAATGAGTGAGTATGTGTGAGTGAATCTGTTTTAGGTGTGAGTGAATGAATGAGTGTGTGTGTGAGGACGTCTGTGAGTGAATTGAGTCTGTGCGAGTGAGTGAGTGTGAGTGAGAGAGTCTGTCTGAAAGTCTGTGTGAGAGAGTGAGTGAGTGAGTGTGTGTGTGAGAGAGTGAGTGTGAGTGAGTGTGTGTGAGAGAGTGAGTGTGTGTGTGTGTGAGAGAGAGTGAGTGTGTGTGTGTGTGAGAGTGAGTGTGTGTGAGAGTGTGTGTGTGTGTGTGTGAGAGAGTGTGTGTGTGAGAGAGTGAGTGTGTGTGAGTGGATATGAGTGTGAGTAAGTGGCTTTAGCCCAAACCGCGGATTAGACGTCACAATAACACGGCATCTGCTTCAGTCAGAGTTACTCTCCCTCCGAGGGACAGACATTAATCACACCCAGAGACACGTCACCCCCACACACACACACATTCACACACCGTCAGACAGACCCTCACACACGCACACATACAGATAGACCCTCACACACAGACACACAAACATACAGACCCTCACACACACACAGACAGACACACAAACCGATAGACCCTCACACACAGATTAGAGAGAGAGACACACAGACACGCTTAGCAAAGTGTTTTGATTTGATCGGGGAGAAACTTGGAGTGAGAGATCCGGAGTGTGACCTGATGGGGGTTCCTGCTCATTACCGTCCCTGCTTGAATGTAAACATTTTCTTTCGGTTCAGAAATCACAGAAGGGGGAGAGAGGCTGAGATGCGGGTAGAGAGGTTTCCGAGACAGGATAACACAGGGATTATTAGTATTATCTTGTACAGTTTTTCAAAAAAAAATATTTTGATGCAGTTACTAAGGGAGTCTATTGTGCGGATTCTCCTGACCGTGGGCAGGCGCAGGTGTAAACAGGATCGAGGGCAATTGCTCCATTACATCGATGATGTGGAGTCTGGTTTCATGGGTAACAAGCTTCTCATGTTTACCTTTTGGAAGGAAGGAGAGGTGAGAGCGGGTATTGCCTCGATGGGGACAGTTTGAAAGGAACAGAGAGACTTGAAAATGGGTGGGAGGTTAATGTATAAATAAATCCTTTTAACAGTGAGAAGTCAGATAGGAAAACATAGGAACAGGGGGGAAGGCATTCACCCACAAATATGCACTAGATTTGCTTTACTGTACATTCTGTGAAGCGCTTTGAGACGTCGATAAGATGTGAAAAGCCGCTAAATCAAATGCCAATAATATTATTATTAATATTACTATTATTCAGCCCTTGAGCCTGTTCTGCCATATTATGTAAGATTATAGCTGATCTGTGCCTCCATTTCCAATTACCCTCCCTGGCCCCATATCCCTCTATCCTGATGTGTCCCAGGTTTATACGCAGGCAGAGAATGTAAAACCAAAGAGGTGATTGTTAACTTGTGTACATTGTTAGTTAGGGTAGAGTTAGCTGGTAAATGACAGGCTGCGGTGAGAGTAGATTGGCTGGAGGAACTGTTCCTATTTTAATAATAATCATAATAATCCTTCCATTTCATACACCAACTCATCGCGTCGTCGCGATGTCTCAAAGTGCTTCCCTCACGGGGTACAGTGCAGTGTGAAGCGGAGTGACTGCATTCGCAGAGAAATGTGGCAGCCAATTTACGCACAGCAACGTCCCTCAAACAACCATCAATTTTATTTGGGGAGATTGTTGGCCAGGAAACACTGTGAGAAAGAGAGAGAGAAAAAGAAACTGCCCTTTCTTTCCACATAGTGCCACGGGACATTTGGATCAGTGTCTCCTAACTCACCCCACCCCTCCCCACTCACCCATCTGTGTGAAAGTGTGTGTGAGTGTAAGCGTTTGTCCAGGGTTTGTGTTGTGATTACAGTGTCTGTGTTCAGTCAGTCAGTGTGTGTGTATAGTAAACCAGCTTTGGTATTGCATCAGCTTTGGCCTGGCTGGCTGTTGGGGGAGGTGAACTGAGCCAACATTGGCTTTGCTGTTTGCCCTGGTGCCAACTCCTTCGCAAACCCTCTCATTTCAACACTCGCAAACCTAATCCTGCCATCTCCTGAATGGATCCCGTGGCGTGTTGGTTAGTGCACTGGCCTGGAAACCAGAGGACCAGGGTTTGATTCCCGGGGAGTGTGAAAACTCAGGTAAATTTTCTAATTCCATACACACGCCTCTGTTTACCTTGCCTTGGGACGTCCTCCCGACGTGAAAGGCGCTCTATAAATGTAAATTGTTGTTGTTGTTGTTGCAGGAACCTAGGCATTAGTTAATTGGCAGATCGCTTTTCTGGGGTTTATAATCCCTTAGAAAGTAATACTAATTTGGGGTCATTCAATCAATGACTTGCTTGTAGTGTATGTAGGACATTGCTCTGCGCAATTGGCTGCTGTGCTTCGTTTCACCCTCGAAACATACAGTCACTACACTTTACAGTATATTCCGCGAAGCACTTTGAGACGTCTCAAAAGACGTGATACGGAGCTTGTGTGGTTGCAAAACCAGGCAGGGCATAATCTCCCCTCTTATCATCTCGCTCAGTCCCGGGAATACACAGGTTAGCTCTGTGTGTGTGTGTGTGCGCGCGTGTTGTGGGTATATTGTTAACACTCCTGGACTTGAGTAGTTCATCCTGGTGCTTATCGCCCACTATCGGAGGCGGCCATTCCCAGTGCGATAGGATTAAACAGATAGCTTGATGCATGCTGCGTGTCTAGCCCTCCCAAGTGTTTCGCTGGATGTGATGAGGACCGAGGATGGCTGGTAGTAAGCTATTAGTTTCTGGAAGTCACTGAGGCCCTTCAGTCTCTCACATGGTTGTCTGCCAGCGACATGCTCTGGCTCCTTTGCTGGGAGCTAACTAGCTAACTAACTAGCTAGCTAGCTAACTAACTAACTAACTGTGGCCACTTCACTGAACGGGCAGTGGTGGGAACTGAGTCACAAACTGGGTATAATGAAAACATTAACTTTTAAATGAACGCTGATAACAGCTGCTCTGGCTCCCTGGGCTCGTCATCCTGGCAGGAGATGTTTCTGCTTTTCTCCGCTCGCCGAGCGCTGATTGTGCTTTGAACCGAAATTAGTCAATTTCATCTCTTCTGGAGATGACGTGTGGGAATTTCTGCAGCCCGCTCTTGCGAAAAAGACAAACATTAACTCCGCTGACTCTCAGCCTCTCCCTTTATTTTTTTCTAGAACGTTTTATCAACATAAAAATAAAAGTAATAATAATTGACGTCCCCTCGACCCACGGCTGTTTTGTGGGGGACGCCGCTGTGCGCAGTCGGTTGCCGAGTTTCACACACAAAATATCCAGTCAATTCACTTGACAGTACTGTGTATCACGTAAAGCGATTTGCGATGTCTTGCAGATGTGATAAGGCGCTATATCAAACGAAAGGATTTTATTAATTATGTATAGAAGAGAATTCTCTCGCTCTCTTCCAATTTTCTGTTCTTGCTGGGTGGGAACTCATCATTCCTTGGCACTAGTTGCTATCCTCGCCCAAGATGATTACTGGGTGTGCCTGGGCTGCTGAAACATCAAAGGCTCTCCGCATGCAACACACAGGCACGAGTATATACACGCGCACACAGGCACGAATACGCACACACAGGCACGCATACACACAGCTTCGCTCCTTTCTCTCTCTTGCCATTCCCTTTCCGAACCCCTGTAACCCATCTTCCATGTTGCCCACAGCAGGGACACAGCCTCCAGCCACTCTACCCCCACAACGTCTGGAACTTCATTCCACAGTCCCTCCGCCTTGCCCCCACCCCCCCACCCCCCACTCCTCCCTGGCCTACTCGCTGGCCTCATTCCCGACCTCCTTCCTGGCCTGCTTCAAATCATCCTCTTCGACTGTCCCATCGGTCACCCCAAGATGCTATACAAGTGTCATGTTGTTGTTGTTGTTGTGTCTACACACACACACACACACACATTCCATCACAGTTGGCGCCCACTGTGTGCGCCAAGTCTAGACTTCACAAGCACTCGGGAAGGAATATCCCAACTTGCCTCCGTTCCTCCCCCCACCCCCCCTGACGTAGGTCAGTCTGTGTGGTGTGTTTGGTGTCTGGTGCTGGAGGGAGGCAGATTTACACGTTCAGCGGCTTCATTCTCACCGTTTGATCACGATTTGTTCAGTCAGTAAATGGACAGATTGTTGTGTGAGTGTAAAAGGAGATGAACTGAACTGACCTCCGTATGTGTGTGTGTGTGTGTGTATGCATGTGAGCCCTAGCATGTGATCCAGTGGGAGTATTAGGGTTAACAGCTCTTCAAACTCCCCCCCCCATCTCCCCCCCCCCCCCAACTAGAGGCTACACTGACAGTTCCTGGCTGTTCACACTTTTCCCATTTGATCCGATTGCTGGGAATGGAAAACTCGCTTTGGCTTCTTATTAATAGCAAGAGAAAAAAAACCTGTTTCACAACTAATGAAAGCAAGTTAATTGGCATCCGGCTTAATGTCCTCTCACATGACATTCCCTGGCAGGGCCCAGCTCCGGGGGTGGTGGGGGTGGGGGGGATGGGTGGGCTCCAGTCGTGTTGTTATAGTTACCCGGTGAGGAATTCGCACGTTCGGGGTCTGCGTCAGAATATCGAGGGCTTTGGGGCGAGGTGCAGATCAGCCATGATCTAACAGTGAGGCGAGACAGAGCAGGCTTCAGGGGCTGTCACTGTTCCTGTCCAAATGAGCAGCAGAAGCCAGGATCTCAAACAGTACAACCTGGCTCTCTGATTAGCTACCTCTAGTCAGCTCCCCTCCATCACCGTCCCTCCCTCCCTCCATCACCTGTCCTCCCTCCTTCCCTCCCTCCATCACCTACCCTCCCTCCCCCTCCCTCCCTTCCTCCCTCTCTCCCTTTTCCACACATTCATAACCCCCAAGAGCTGATCAGTCAGTTCAAACCCTTGAGTCAGCTCAGGAGCTGAGAGCCACACTTACCCACTGGAATACCAACATGTCCCAGATTCCTGACTCATTGACTTTCCAGAAGCAGACCTAAAACACGGCTGGTCAATTTTAAGCCCAATTTTCCCCCGTTCTCCTCTCTGCCCGTCACCCGCTTATTCTTCTAAACAAACCCAGGGCTGTCTGCCTCTTTCTCTGTCCTGCAGCCCTAACCCCGTAAGACTCTGTCCCACAAGGACTCGGGGTTGAGTCACTGATCTGAGCCGGGAGAGGAGTCTGGCTGGGTTGGGTTGGGTCTGGTCTCAGTGCCCGGGTCGGAGGGTGGGGTGGGGGGAAACCACTCTCCGCTGTCACACTCCTGATTAATATCAAGTCTACAAGTCGTACAGTTATTTTACTGCACAGAAGGAGGTCAGTGTGTCCGTGACACCCTTTTCTGCCTGGGAGAGTGACTTTGTGAGACAAGGTTAAATAGTTTGATGTATTTAGGTTATTGTTTCCTGGTGTGAAGCAGGAAGTTCAGATTAGTGGGAATATCAGGTTGATAACATACGGTAAGTGTTTTTTTTTAATCTCATATTTCTTCTTGCTTCCTTGTCCTGTTGCCTGAAATTCCACCCGGTCTCAGCCTCATAACACACTGTACCATTTTAAAAACGACTCGCAATGTGGTTTTAAAAGCTGCTTAGACAGTTACCTCCAAGCCTGACTCTCATCAAACGTGCGTCTGATACTTTCCAGAATTGGGTAAGCAGGATATATACGTCCCTCCGGAGAGCGCGAGTGTGTATTTTCATCCAGACACCAGGGAAATTCCCAAGTGTAGGCGGTATAAATATGTAGAAGTCAAGTCTGTCTGGTTTCAATATTCCTGAGCACACAGCACACGCACAGTGACGGGTTTCCAGAGATCTGTGGCTCAGACACCAGCTGATCAAAACAAAACACGAAGCCAAAGGCTGTGCTTTGATTCCCTGAACAGATGCCTGCCAGAGAGAGAGAGAGATGCCTGCCACACCCTCGGCCTTCCCGGCCCAGGTTA
This sequence comes from Hydrolagus colliei, assembly GCA_035084275.1. Taxonomy (NCBI): domain Eukaryota; kingdom Metazoa; phylum Chordata; class Chondrichthyes; order Chimaeriformes; family Chimaeridae; genus Hydrolagus; species Hydrolagus colliei. The sequence continues at coordinate 25,285 of JAYJKW010000268.1, forward strand.
CACAAGCGAAATTTGATTCGTTCATTTCTGATGAAACAATTGTAAGGGTGGGGGGAAAACAGACTGATTCATTGTCAGCCGAGGAGGAAGTGAAATCAGAGCAGTGTCGGGGGCAGAAATGGTTTGGAGGAAACGTGGTGACACAATGACTTTGGGGTTAGGAGCGGAGTGGAATATATCAGCTCTTGTTCCTCTTCCTGGTGACTATATATACACAGAGTATGTATCTGCAGCAGGAAACTGCCCTCATCCCAACCGCTCACTCACAGCAAGTGATTCCCTGGCCATAGGTCACCGGTTGGGTGGGAGCAGCCACAAAGTCACTGGTGGGCCGAGATTAGTGCTTGGGAAAACATTGAGCTGAGGAGCCAGCGAGCCAGCGAGCGAGGTTTAACGTAGGTAATTGAAAGGTAATAATAATCCTGGCATTTGATATCGCGGCTTTTCACATCTCATCGACGTCCCAAAGCGCTTCACAGAATATACTGTCAAGTGAATTGACTGTATTTGTCTATTTGTGGGCGAAACGCGGCAGCGGCCAATCGCGCACAGCAGCGTCTCCCCCGCCCCCCACCACACACACACAGTCGTGGGTTGAAACGACCAATTTTATTATTGTGTTTTTTTTTGGAGGGATTATTATTATTAGGCGCGTGGAGTGAGGTTTAAGGTGGATAATTATTGTTGGTACAACAGTCAGGAGAGCCAGGGCGTGTGTATTCAAGGCAGGGAGTAATGCGTGTGTAATGATGGGGCTGTGTGTGCACGTCTTTAGTTACCACTCTGTGTGTGTGTGTGTGTGTGTGTGTGTGTGAGAGAGAGAGTGTGTGTGTCACCGGGAACAAACGACTGGGTGGCGAGCTGCGTTACGCGAGGTCAGTAACTAACAGTGTGGGATCTGGAGCTTGGGCTGGCGAGCGAGATAATACACTTTGTTTTACCTTCTTTCCTTCCCAACTTGCTCTGGCTCGGATCCACAGTGTACAGTACAGTGTCCTCCCCGCAGCTCTCAATTAAAACTAACTGGTTCCGTGGGTCTGTAGCTTGTGCTGTGGAGCAGCTGATCGGTCTTGTGCCAATTTGGAACCGACACCAACACCTTGTGTTCAAACGAACGCTGGAGTTGACAGCCCGGTTCAGCGAGTAACACGCCCTCCCTCCCTCCCTCCCTCCCTTCCTATTTGAGTCCACAGTGTGTGTCCTCAAGCCCACATCATGAACCTTGAAGTTGCAGTCAAGGCTGATGATCCAGTGCAGAGCTGGGGGTGTGTGTGGTGGGGGGTGTGTGTGTGTGGTGGGGGGTGTGTGTATGTGGAGGGGGGGGTGGGGTGTGGGTGTGTGTATGTTGGGGGGGGGTGGGAGGGAGCGCTACAATTTGCCAGTCTCCGCCACACGGGATGTTGTCGTTGTTGTTGTTGTTGTTTGGCACTTCAGTTGATGAGGTCACTGTTTATACTGAACAAGAGCGGGGAGTGAGTGCAGAGCCAGTGAGGGTGCGAGCCAGTGGCCGATGGGAGTGAGAGGGGGGGGGGGGCGGGGTTAAAGCGATTACAGAGCCTCACATTTGCCTCCTGTTATCGTTCCCTGGTCTCACACTGCGCCCCATTGTTAGTCAGGACTTTCTCAATTGCCTGTGTTGTAATCCCATCTAAATCTGGAAAGTCGCAGACGCAGTGACGAGATTACTGAGGTTCACAAGTCTTTTTATCAATGAATCCCGTGTTTATTTCTCTTGAGAGAGAGAGAGAAGCGGTGTGATTGTCGAGTCAGCGATTACATATGATCCACTCACTCAGTGAACTTGGCGGGGGTGTGGGGTCTTGGGTGGGGGTGGGGGTGGTGGGTGGTGGGGTGAGTGCACACACACACACCGACTGATCAGATAAGGGCTTTGCTGGTGGGAACTGCGTCACTGAAAACGATGTCACCCTTCTCTGCCGGGCAGGTTGTGCTACTGAAATGCCGAGCAAGTCCATTGAGAGTTTTGCGAGGAAGCTGATCCGCAGGCGGGTGGTGGACTGCTCCTTGGACGAGTCGCGCTTTGCCCGATGCCTGACCACGCTGGACCTGGTGGCTCTGGGTGTGGGCAGTACCCTGGGAGCTGGCGTCTACGTCCTCGCCGGGGAGGTAGCCAGGGACAAGGCCGGTCCCGCCATTGTCCTGTGTTTTCTAATCGCGGCGCTGGCCTCCGTGCTCGCTGGGCTGTGTTACGCGGAGTTCGGGGCCAGGGTTCCCAAGACGGGCTCCGCTTACCTGTACAGCTACGTGACCGTGGGTGAGATCTGGGCCTTCATCACCGGCTGGAATTTAATCTTATCGTACGTCCTGGGTAAGTGTGTCCCTCGGTGTCTCATTATCACCACAGCCTCCTCCGCTGAGACCTGGCTGTCACAGCCTCCTGTGTAAACCTTGTAAACATGTGTACACGTGAGTGAACATGTATGTATGTGTTCACACTGTGTTCAGTGTATGTGTGTGCGAGGAAGCTGTTTGTGGTGGCTATTTTGTGAGTGTGCGTGCATGTACTGTGTGTTGATGGCTGTGTGTGTGTACTGTGTGTTGATGGCTGTGTGTGTGTACTGTGTGTTGATGGCTGTGTGTGTGTACTGTGTGTTGATGGCTGTGTGTGTGTGTACTGTGCGTTGATGGCTGTGTGTGTGTACTGTATGTTGATGGCTGTGTGTGCGTGTGGTGGATGGCTGTGTGTGTGTGTGTACTGTGTGTTGATGTCTGTGTCTGTGTGTTCTCAGGCACAGCCAGTGTGGGCCGGGCTTGGAGCTCTACGTTTGACAACCTGATCGAGCAGCGGATTTCCACCTTTTTTGGGAAATACCTTCACATGAACCTCCCTGGCGTCCTGGCCAAATACCCGGACATCTTCGCTGTCATCCTGATCCTGCTGCTCACAGGTCAGCCTCCCTCCGCACCCACCCCAACAGCACCCACCCCAACTACAGGCCCCACCGTCTCTCAGAGCTAGGGGCCATCGAGGATTTATGTGTGTGTGTGTGTGTGTGTGTCGGAGGGGGGTGGGGATGGGGCTGTGTGTAAGTGTGAGTGGGGGCAGGGTGTGGGGAGGCAGTCAGAATAATAAGGTTGGAGACTGGAATTCCTAGTTTGGGACGAGCCCCGAGCAGGCGAGGAGAGGAGAGGCCCGGGTCTGACTGACTGTGACCTGTCTTGCCTCAGGTCTCCTTGCATTCGGAGTGAGCGAGTCGGCGCTGGTCAACAAAGTCTTCACGGCCATTAACCTGGTGGTCCTGGGCTTTGTCATCATCACCGGCTTCGTGAAGGGAGACGTGAGAAACTGGCAGCTGTCGGAGGCCGATTACAACCAGACCCGGCGACTCTGTGACAACTGGTGGGTGAAAGATCAGAGTTCCTCTCGCGCAGTCCGTTAGGCCTAAGCCTGATGATCTGTGCTGCCTCCTGGGTGGGGGGGGGGGGGGGCGAGGGGAGAGGGGGGAGTGGGGGGGGGGTTTGTGGGGGCAGCAGTCTTCAGTCTGGGCTGATGTTGAACTCAATGCCTGGGGAATGGAAAGTGGGGGGAATGTGGGAGAGAAGAGACGGACGTCACATGAAGTCATAAAACCTCACAGCGACTAGAGTTACCAACTGGTCCCACTCTTAGCCCAACCCACGGCTGTTTGTGTGTGTGTGTGGGGGGGGGGTGGGGAGGGGGGGACGCTGCTGTTTGCAATCGGCTGCCGCGTTTCGCTCTCCCACAAATATATATATATGGTCAATTCACTTTACAGTATATTCTCTGGAAGCGTTTTGAGACACAGTTGATAAGATGTGAAAAGCCATTATACCCAAACGCCAGGATTATTATTATTATTATAATACCCCTACACGAGCTTGTTAAGTACGTACGCAATTCCCTTTTGAGAGTAATTATCTAATGAGCTTCCAACTCTGCGTTCCAGACCACAATAAGATTTTTATTTTCATTTTCCTCGTCTCCCTTCTGATTCTTTCGGTAGTAATGTTTCTGGGGGTGGGGGGGTGGGGAGAGGGTGGCAGGTAACGGGGAGTAAAGTGGGTCAGTGAGTAAGAGGAGAAGAGCAGGCATTGAGCCTAGAACTTGCCAACAACAGCTGAATAGGAAACGTGAGAGGCTGATCTTGTCTGAGAGAGTCTGTGTGTGTGTGTGTGTGTGTGTGTGTTGGAGGGGAGGGCAGGGGCTTGGGGGGGAAGGTTTGGGGATGACATTGTTGTTGGTGTGCTCACAAGCTTTACTCTTGTCTGTCTGTGTGTCTGTCTCTGTGTGTGTCTGTCTGTCTGTCTGTGTGTCTGTCTGTCTGTCTGTCTTGCCGACAGCAATGGCACCACAGAGACACTCGAGCAGTTTGGCTCGGGGGGGTTCCTCCCGTTTGGCTTCGTGGGGGTTCTGTCCGGAGCTGCCACCTGCTTCTATGCCTTTGTGGGGTTCGACTGCATCGCGACCACAGGTGAGAGGGGGGGGGGTGACGGGGGGGGGGGGGAGGGAGAAACTCGCGTCTATTTTTAAACAGTGTCACGGGATCTTTGATGTCCGTCTAGAATTGGCCCAGGTCGGGAGCTGAAGGACAGCGTCTCTGACTATGTGCCCCCCTCTCCCCCCAGGGCTGGGGGGGAGCCTCGGTGTAGACTGAGCGAGGACATCGTGGGTCAGGGGTTACATTACGTTCCCTTGTGTTTCAGGCGAAGAAGCCAAAAACCCGCAAAAATCCATTCCCATCGGGATCGTGGCTTCGCTCCTCATCTGCTTCGTGGCTTACTTTGGGGTCTCTGCCGCCCTGACCCTCATGATGCCTTACTACCTGCTGAACAAAGAGAGCCCCCTCCCCACCGCCTTCCAGTACGTGGGCTGGGAGCCAGCCCGGTACATCGTGGCTATGGGGTCTCTGTGTGCACTGTCCACCAGGTAGGCAGCCCCACTCCCCATCTCTCTCTCTCTCTCTCTCACTAACTCCCAGCCCCCTCCTCCTCCCCCCCCAACTCCCACCTCTCTCTCTCTCTCTCTCTCTGACCTCCGCCTCTGTCCGCAGCCTCCTGGGTTCCATGTTCCCGATGCCGCGGGTGATCTTTGCCATGGCGGAGGACGGGCTGCTGTTCCGTTTCCTCGGCAAAATGAACAATAAAACCAAGACCCCGGTCAACGCCACCATAGTGTCCGGCGTCGTCTCTGGTGAGTCTGACCCCTCCCCCCCCCCCCTCACCTCCTGCTCCCTCTCCCCCCCCCCCCCGCCCCCCTTCTCCTGCCCCCGCTCAACCCCATATTTTTGTGATGGGGCCTGTGCTGAGTGTGTGAGTGAGAGGTGGGGGGGGGGGAGTGGCGGAGGCTGTACTGTGTTGAGTGTATGAGTGAGAGAGTTGGGGGGGAGGTGGGGTGGGGCGGGGGAGTGGCGGAGGCTGTACTGTGTTGAGTGTATGAGTGAGAGAGTTGGGGGGGAGGTGGGGTGGTGGGGGCGGGGGGAGGGGGGGTGGCGGATGCTGTTCTGTGTTGAGTGTATGAGTGAGAGAGTTGGGGGGGAGGTGGGGTGGGGGGGGAGTGGCGGAGGCTGTACTGTGTTGAGTGTGAAGGGCCTGTGATTGATTCTCTGTGAGTGTGAGCACTGACCTGACTTGCTCTGTCTTCGCCAGCTGTCATGGCCTTGCTGTTTGACCTGAGGGACCTTGTTGACTTGATGTCTATCGGAACGTTGCTGGCCTACTCGCTGGTGGCTGTGTGCGTGCTCATCCTCAGGTCAGTGTCCATCCATCATGCCCTCCCTCGCTCCCTCCCTCCCTCCCTGGGTTCTCTGTGAGGAGAGCGCGCGAGCCCCTACCCTGCAGGGCCTCTGTGGTGGGAGTGACGCCGGTGGCTGTGTTTTGTTGGCAGGTATCAGCCCAATCAGCTAGGAGAGGGACAGTCCACGCTGGAGCCCAGTGACCCAGCCCAGAACACGAAGGACAGCTCCCTCCTCAAACAACTGTTCAACCCGGACAACACCACCCCCAGCCAGCGCTCAGGGAAACTCGTCTACATCTGCGTGGGAATCCTGTGTGAGTTTGCGTGGGAATCCTGTGTGAGTTTGCGTGGGAATCCTGTGTGTGAATGAAGAATGACCAATTTTTATTGTCGTGTTTTTTTTTGGGGGGAGGGAGAGATTATTATTAATAATAATGTGTGTGTGCGTGTGTGTGGAGTTAAGGAAACTCGCCCAAGGTTTCGCCCTGACCTGACCTGACCTGCGTGGATTCGAGCCCGCTGGTCTCTCGCGCTCTAGCAAAGAGCTGGATTGTGACTGTGACTGTGTTGACGTTAGTCTGTGTTTCCCTCGCAGCCCTGGTGCTGACCGCCATGTGTATAATCCTGGCGTCTCGTGTGGAGCAGCTCCTGGGAGGACACTCGCTCTGGCTCACTGTCTTCCTGCTGCTCGCCCTGGCCGCCGTCGTCATCACAGTCATCATCTGGAAACAGCCCGAGAGCAATGTCTCACTCACATTCAAGGTTAGACCCTCTCCCCACCCTCTCCCCCTCTCTCTCTCTCCCCACCATCTCCCCCTCTCCCTCTCCGTGAGTCTGTGGGGCTCGATGCGCTCCGTTGTGTGTGAACATGTGCACACGTAATGTTCAGTGTTTTTCTGTGTATGTGTGTGCGGTGATCAGTGTTTAGCTGGTCTGCGTATTCAGTGCTCACTTTTGCTATGTGTGTGCATGTGTGTGAGTGTGTGTATGTGTGTGTGTGCATGCTCAGTGTTTCACTGTGTGTGTGCGTGCTCAGTGTGTGTGTGTGCGTGCTGTGTGTGTGCATGCTCAGTGTGTGTGTGTGTGTGTGCGTGTGTATGTGCGTGCTCAGTGTGTGTGTGTGTGTGCGTGTGCTCAGTGTGTGTGTGTGTGCTGTGTTTCACTGTGTGTGTGCGTGCTCAGTGTTTCACTGTGTGTGTGTGTGCGTGCTCAGTGTGTGTGTGTGTGTTGTGCGCGTGCTCAGTGTGTGTGTGTGCGCGTGCTCAGTGTGTGTGGCGCGCGTGCTCAGTGTGTGTGTGTGTGCGCGTGCTCAGTGTGTGTGTGTGTGCGTGCTCGCCTCAGTGTTTGCTCTGTTGCGCAGGTACCTTTGCTCCCGGTCCTGCCTCTCTGCAGTATCTTTATCAATGTCTATCTGATGGTTATGCTGGATTTGGGCACCTGGCTCGTTTTGGCGTCTGGATGATTTTAGGTAAATATTTCCCTTGAAATTAAGATCCGTGGTGGGGGGGGGGGTGGGGGGTGTTGGGGGAAAGGGGAGAGGGGTTGGGGGGGGAGGAGAGAGATGGTGGGCGGGAGGAGAGAGGGGGGTTTGAGGGGATTTTTTTACACAATGTGGAATGTCGCAACCAAACAGCTGAGTGTAAAGAAACGTTAAGGCTTTAAAAGGGAATGTCAAATATTTGAGAAGTTAGAATGCATGAGTCTGTGTGTGTGTGTGTGTGTGTGTGTGGCGGGGGGGGGGGGGGGGGGGAGGGAGGGGTTAAAGTGGGGGCGGGGGGGGTGAGTGGGGGGGGGGGGGGGACCTGAACACAGAGAGTTGGCACAGGCTGGATGGACTGAATGGCCTGTTCCTGTGCTGTGAAACTCTACACATCACGGTTCATTGGGAAGGTGGGTGGTACGAACGAGACCCCCTGGAGTTCTGGTCTGACTGCACAGCCTTCCCTTCCCTTCCGCAGGTTTCATGATCTACTTTGGATATGGAATCTGGTACAGTTCGGAGGGCCAGCACAGTTCTGGCGAGACTGGCAGCACAGAGAAAACACAGAAACTGCTGGATACCAAACCCACCATGTCCCTGGACGTCAAAACCATGGAATCCTCTGCTGTTTAAACCCCGAGCGGGGAATGGGGGGGGTGGCTAGAGGGGATTAATCCCTTCTCCACAGGTTTGCAAAGCTGTTTGTACTGACCTTGTTATCCGGCATTAGGTTTAGTTGGCGGAGTCAGAGCAGAATTTTGGTCTGTCAGCGGTGGGGGTGGGGGGTTTGACTGACAAGTTTCTGCCTCTCGTTACACAGAGCTGGGCTGGCTGCCACACACTAACACACGGTAATCTAATCACAAGTGTTTCCCAGGAACGTTTAACTTATTTTATCACCACAGTCACAACCACCAGACAGTGTCAGACCCTCCCCCCCCCACAGTCACTCCCCCAGGTCTGCACTGATGGGTGTATCGCAGAGACTGGCACTAACCGCCAGAGTGAATGTCCTATTCAGAATGCACATGTAATATACAAGGCTCATGTAGGGGGGAGGCTCGATCAGTCAGTTTCTCCCCCCCCCAGGTTTACCTTCTCTACAGCCCTCCCCTCCCCCGGCTGCCGATTTACTACAACTTAAAGCTGCTGCTCTCCTTCGGTGTCTGCCTCAGGGAGAGCCCCACCCCCCCCCACGTCTCTCACACACACTGCCCTGCCACCCACCCTCCCTCCTCCCCGTGACCGGCCCCTGGGTGGTGTGGGGGGGGGTGGTCAGTGACTGCCCCAGTAGCGGGGTCTGGGCAGTTATATCAGTATTATATCAGTATACGGTTATTGTGTAAAATGCTGTGTGTGTTTATGTGGATGTGTTTGCCCCACCCCACCCCCGGCCCTGACTGTTTTACTCTGTGATGGGGGGGTGGAGGAGGAGGAGGAGGGACGTTAGTCCTAATGCACATCGTAAAGTGATCAAACACAAAACACTGTAGACGCTGGAAACCTGAAACTCAAACAGAAGCTGCTGGGGAAACTCAGGGGGTCAGGCAGCACCCATGGAGAGAGAGAGAGAGAGAAGCGAGTCAACTTTTCAGATCAAAGGTGCGTGGACCCGAAACATTGACTCACTTTCCTCTCTCCATGGATGCTGCCTGACCTGCTGAGTTTCCCCAGCAACTTCTGTTCTTGTTTGTAAAGTGATATGTTCTGCATAGGATGGGGTGTGGGTGTGGGGGGGGAGAGTGAGGGTTTAACAGGAAATGTATCAGACCATTTACCTCCGTTAACATAAATGGAAGCGTGTGGGACACTCACTGTTATTTTTGGGGGAGGGGGTTAATCCCCACACGAGTGGACTGTGTTATGAGCCCAGCCCCCATTCCCTACCACCCCCCCCTCCCCTGCCTTCACTCCCAGGTCCTACCCTACACAGGCACCCCCCCCCCCCCCCAATAATTAGAGAAATATTTTGAGGAAAGAACTATTTGTGAGAACTAGTCATTATTGTAAATATTTCTACAGGAAGTGAAGACTATTTTACATATATATATATATATCTATTCTATATTAGTTTGAGCTCCATGATCACAGTGCCTATGTAGCCGACGGCTGTACAGATACAGCCTGGTTTGTGTCTGTAGTTATGTGTGTATATATATATGTCAAACTGTCTGTATCATATTGTATAAAATTGGCGGATGTAATTTTTTTTAGTGCTATTTTATTTTAGTCGGGATTAGATTGGAATGTTAATAAAACATCATAACACAATGGAACTGGTTTGTCTTCGTTTAAAAATCCGCGGATCAAACGGGAACTTGCTGAAAACCCGCATCTCCCTTTGGCACTGGAACAAATTGATTTGTATCGGTGTCTGTCCATCAAACAGCAAATCAGGTGAACGCGACTTCGTAATAATAATATTTTTATTAATAGATTTAACTTGGGAGATGTGATAGTTAGGAACAAACCACCATCTCTCTCTGTGTCTCTGTTCCAATACTTTGCTTCCAATCTTTAATTCCCAACTTCAGATCACAAATTTTCCTACTCTTCTTCATCCTGCCCACCCCCCAGACCACTGGCGGAGAGTCCCCAGGGACAGATCGCCCGGGGAGTGTAGTGACTGTCTGTAAACAAACGCGGCCGTGAGGCGTGGGAGCAACTCAGGGATTCCATCAACCCAGGCGCGGCTAACAACAACAACATGACACTCGTACAGACAGAGCCTCTCACGTCAGGAGGACGTCCCAAGGCGCTGGACAGTCGCTGTGTCAGACCCGAGCTGGGGACGGTTGTGTTGGGACGGGCCGGGCAGTCCCCGCGGAGACTCCCACAGGCCCTCCCCCCCCCCCGCCCCCCTTATCTTGAGTCGGCTTTCTGTCTGTGTCGGTGTCTGCCTTCCTCCCGGTGCCGCTCCTTGTTTCTGTGTCGCTCCCTCTCTCCAACCCGCTTTTCCCTTTCCTCTTCCCGTTCCTCCCTTTCCCTTCCCCGCTCTCTCTGCCTGTCCCTGCCTCCATCTCTGTCTCCATCTCCGTCTCTCTCCCTGTCTCTTTCCCTGTCTCTCTCCCGATCCCGTTGCCAACCGTCCCTGAACCCCGGCCGAGGCCCCCGGTGCTTGCCCGCCGCCCCCTCCGCGTACAGGGCGGGGAGGTGAATGGGTTTCCTGAAGGGCCTATCTCGGCCCCCGAACCTCAGCTGGCCGGACTCCTTCTTACCCCCCAGGCCGCCCCCGAACCTGCGGGGGGACCCACCCGCTCAGCGCCCGCTCCAGCTCAAAGTCCACGAACACCTCGTGTTGATCCAGAAGCAGTTTGTTGGCGTCCCGGTGCGCCTTCCCCAGGGAGCGCTCCTCCGGTACTCGATGAAGCCGTAACATTTGGAGAAGCCGGTGACCAAGTCCCGGACCAGCCGGACCCTCCTCACGTCCCCGAACCGGGGAGAACGTCTCCCTCAGCTTCTCCTCCGTGGTCTGGGGATTCAGTCTGGCCACGAACAGGGTGAGCTGCGGGTCGCCCGCCACCCCCTTGTTGGGCCGGTAGTTGGAGGCCATGGCCCGCGACACGGCCCGGTCGTGAGGCTCCTCGTCCGTCCCATCGATGCTTCCGGCCCTCAGCGGCGTGTAGCGCTTGGCGATCGGCGTCCAGCCCTCGCTCATGGCCTGAAACACAGTCACAGTCACGGGGAGATCGCTTCGTCGCAGCGGAGAGAGGGGGAGAGCGGGGGAAGGGGAGGGGAGACCGGGAGAGGGAGAGCAGCGGCAGAGGGGGGGGGGGGGGGGGGAGAGAGCAGCGGCAGAGGGGGGGGGGGGGGGGGAGAGAGCAGCGGCAGAGGGGGGAGGGGGGAGAGAGAGCAGCGGCAGAGGGGGGGGGGAGAGAGAGCAGCGGCAGAGGGGGGGGGGGGGGGGGGGGGGGGGGAGAGAGCAGCGGCAGAGGGGGGGGGGGGGGGGGGGAGAGAGAGAGCAGCGGCAGAGGGCGGGGGGGGGGGGGGGGGAGAGAGCAGCGGCAGAGGGCGGGGGGAGAGAGGAGCGACGGGGGGTAACCTTAACTTGGCCACCGAGAGAGACAGGCCAAGTTGTCCCGCCAATGCCCTCCCCCCAGTTAGTTAGTTACCTTGTTAGTTAGTCGGGGCCTTGGCTGCCAGGTTAACAGGAGCTGAGTGGGAGGATGACTGCCCTCCCCCCCTCACCAGGTTCCCCGATTCTCACAATCTGTGAATTAAACGGGTTTTTCCCCAAAAACAATGTTTCACAAAATAAATCACTGTCCAGTCACTGCGGTGCAGCAGCTACAGCTCCCCCCCCGGCAACAGCTCCCGGCTGCTTGGTTCCTCCTCAAATTCATTACCCCCACCCAGAGCCCCTCCCACCTACCATTCCGCGCCTCCCCCCAACAGTCCCCTCCCCCCCAGGATTACTGTCATGTTTAACCTTGTTCCTCTTGGACTTGCTCCACCCCCCCCCCCCCCCCCCCCCCCCCGCACAGCTCGGAGTCAGGCTCCCCCACAGAGACACACACCGCCAGACAGTATAAAAGTGCGAGTTGTTGTTGTTGTTGATTGCATTAATCACATCGTACAATAACCAGCCTCACCCCTGACTCACGCAGTCCCCTGGAGTCAGTCAGTCTCCGAGGGCTGCACTGGAGGTACTGTGAAGTGTAGTGACTGTGTGTTTTTGTGGGCGGTGATGACGCACACGCACAGGCGTTGGGAATGCGCCGGAAATCCCAGCTCGGAGCAGACAGGAGCAGGACTCCGGCTGTTTATATCTCCAGGTGTCTGAGCCGGTTTCCTGGCTGCTCTCCCAGAACAGCGCCCCCGGTGGCTGGTAGCCCCGGCAGCCTGCCTGCTTGCCCACCTGCCCAGTGTGGGTGGGGAGGGGTCCTCAGCTCAATCCATCCTGTACCTGAAGCCTTGGCAAACTGCCGCCTGGGTGAGGGGGGGGGGGGTCTAATACTTATCCTGTAACCTCACCCCCAACTGTAAACTGTATCCGAACGATCAAGGTTAGGCTGTGACCCCCCCCCCCCCCACTCCCCCCCCCCACCCCATGTAACGCTGATCCACAATCATAATAATAATTTGGTCACTCAACCCACGACTGTTTGTGGGGGGGGTGGACGCTGCTGTGCGCAATTGGCTGCCGTGTTTCGCCCACAAATATACAGTCAATTCCCTTTACAGTCTATTCTGTGAAGCGTTTGGAGACACGGTCTAGAAAGACGTGGAAAGCCGCGATAGCAAATACAAGGATGATTATTATTATTATACAGTAACGAGCGCTCTGGGGCGCTATCCTACGTAAGATACTGAACATAAATGCAAGTTGTTGTAATTGTTGGCAGCCAAAGCATAGACCCAGAAGGGAGACAGAGAGAAGTATAACTGGATCTCTGGCCAATCAGTGTCCCTGGGGGTGGGGGGGGGGAGATGGGGGGGGGGGGGGCTATTTTCACTGTGAAACCTTGTGACTGTTGTGAAGTGTGTGAGCAGACCGGGGGACGCCCCCAACCAGTGACACACACATACAGACGTTTGTCCTGGCATTACTCCCCCCCCCCCCCCCCCCCCCCTCACTTACCCCCCCACTCCGGCAGGCTGACAGCCTGGCTCAGCCTCTCTCTGTGTGAGAGACACAGATAGAGAGGCAGGTTTGTTGCTGTTTAAACGCAGATCACAGCTGTGCGGGTTTGGGAGCCAGGGTTCCCTCCTTGTCCCTCCTATCTCTCTCTCTCTCTCTGTCACACTTTCACTCTCTCTGTCTCACTCTCTATCTCTCTCTCTCTCACTCTCACCCTGACACATCAGCTCCTCCAAGATGTCCTCTGCTGTGGCACCTTGTGATCAGGTATGTTCATCAGCTGCCCACACCCGGCCTGGGATTCTGCTGGGTCTGTAGGTATGTGTGTGTGTGTGTTTGGGTGAGGGGTGTATGTGTGAGTGTGTGGGGGTATGTGTGCGTTTGGGCGGGGGGAGGGGGGTGATATATGTGTATGGGTGTGTGGGTGGGTAGGGGGTGAGACTGATGAACTGGCTGGTATAATTGCATATATGTGTGTGTATGTATGACTGGCTGCTTGTGTGAGACTGCAGCCGGCCAGTTTGTCGCTGGGGAGTGGTGCAGTGCATCAGGGGTGTGTGCCTGTGTGTGGTGGGGGGAGTCTGGCTATTGCCTGGGTCGGGGCGGTGCGGGGTTGGTGGGGGGGGGGGGGGAGACGGGACATGATCCTCACTAGATGGGCACAGTCAGGGTTATTATGGTGTGTGAGCGTTGGCTGGGCTCAGGTACAGAGGGGAGGGAGGGGTGGGGTGACAGCTCAAAGAGTGACTTGAGGGATTTGCGTTAAGAACTAAAGCTACTTTCCTGGTACATTGAGGAGGTGACGTGAGGCAGAGTTAACAAAGCCAGCATCCCTCCCTCCCTCCCTCCCTCTCTCGTCTAATCTGTACTGTCTCGGGCGCTGAGACATATAAAGGAATTTGGAGATAACACGTCGGGATTTGGAATGACATTTTAAGATGACACTGACTCGGGGAGGAGGTGGGTGGGGGGGAGTGGGGTGGGGAGTGGGGGCTGAGGTACCGTTTGCCAATGAGACATTAAATCAAGGTCCCGTCTGCCCTCTCTCAGGTGGTTTCCTGCAGATTCCCAATGGCACTACAGTATTCCAATAGAGAAGTCAATCTCTCTCTCTCTCTCTCCTGTTGTCCAGGCCAACAATACCCCCCCCACACACACACACGCCCCCACCCTCCAAAATAAATGTGGTCACTCAACCCACTGGCTGTTTGTAGGACAGACGCTGCTGTGATAACTGGCAGCTGCGGTTTGCACACA
>JAYJKW010000260.1:0-39126 GCA_035084275.1 Hydrolagus colliei
TGGAGGTGGGGGGGGGAGGTGGGGGGGGAGGTGGGTGGGGGGGGGGGTTGGGGGGAGACGCTGCCGCGTTTCGCCCACAAATCAATATACACACACACACTCTACGGTCGATTCACTTTACAGTCTATCCCCTGAAGCGCTTTGAGACGCAGACCAGAAGACGCGAAAAGCCGCGATATCAAATACCGTATGATTATTATTATTAGTTACAGCCGATCAATAAAAGCAAGTATTGTTAACAAGGGTGGGGAGGGATTAGGAGTTGCCGATGGGTCCATCGAAGAGCAGAGTCTTGAGGCGGAGGAACTTGAAGGAGGGGGTGGGAAGGGGAGTGAGGGAGGGAGGGGGGGGGGGGGGGGGGGGGGCAGAGAGGGACAGGGCTACAGCGATGGCCGCGAGGCTGGGAAGCTGATTGATGGGGAGCGATGTACCGTGCACAGACCCACTGTTAACCCCCACCCCCCCCCCCCACCCCACCCCACCCCACCACTCTCACACATACACACAGCGCACACATACTCTCACACACGCACTCACTCTCACACACACGCACTCACACACACGCACTCTCTCACACACACGCACTCTCTCACACATGCACTCTCTCACACACTCTCTCACACACACGCACTCTCTCACACACTCTCACACACATGCACTCTCTCACACACACTCGCACACATACTCTCACACACACACTCACTCACACACACTCTCTCACACACGCACTCTCTCACACGATGCACTCTCTCACACACACTCTCTCACACACACGCACTCACACACATGCACTCACACACTCTCTTATACACACTCTCTCACACACACATGCACTCTCTCACACACACATGCACTCACACACATGCACTCACACACTCTCTTATACACACTCTCTCACACACACATGCACTCTCTCACACACACTCTCTTACATACACACACTCTCTCACACACACTCTCTCACACACACACACGCACTCACACTCTCTCTCTCACACACACACACACTCTCTCACACACACACACACGCACAGAGAGCAATGTGAGGCAGCACATTTTGGGAAAGGGAACAAAGGCAGTTGCATCCTTTTAATGATATCCTTCCCTAATGATGCAAGGCCCGCGAATGGGGCCCGGAGGGGGAGTGGGGGCAGTGAGACTTTAATGGGGAGGCTGAGCAGGTAGAAAAAGCCACATTAAAAAAACACACGATGTACAGTATACGAGCGCCAACTGGGAATCGGTGTTTTATTATAACCAGGAGAGCGAACGCAAGGTAAATTCATGCCTTGCACTTATGGACTACAGACTGTGTGTGTATGTGTGTGTGTGTGTGTAAAAAAATACTGTGTAGCTCAGTGGGTTTGAGCCATTCACTCCCGTGTTCGAATCCAGGCAGGTCAGGTCAGGTCAGGGGCGAAACCCTGGGCAAGTTTACTTACTACACACACCCACACACGCGCACACACATACGCACACACACACACGCATGCACACGCACACACACGCACACGCACGCACACATACACTCACACGCACACGCATGCACACGCACACACACGCACACGCACGCGCAGCGCGCACACATACACTCACACACGCGCGCCTAATAATAATCCCTCCAAAAAAACCTACAATAATAAAATTGGTCATTTTCAATCCACGACTGTTTGTGTGTGGGGGGGGGGGTTGGGGGGGGGGGTGGGGGACCGCGGCTGTGCGCAATCGGCTGCCGCGTTTCGCCCACAAATATATATACGCAGTCAATTCACTCGACAGTGTATTCTGTGAAGCGCTTTTGAGACGTCGATAAGACGTGAGAAGCCGCTGTATCCAAATGCCAGGATTATTGTTAACACACACTCAATTTACCGTACAGCGCATCCAGTGAAGCGCTTTGAGACACTCAATGCGTATTCTCTCCCTGACGCATCTAGTCACCCCCCACCCCCCCCAACCCCCCCTCCCGCTCCCCCACCCCCTCCCCCTCCCCACCGACCCCCCATCTGCTGTTGGTATTCAGAGAAAGCCATGTCTGTCCGAGGCTGAAACGAGAGGCACATACGAAGCAACAGGGATTAGTGTAAATCCTCCTGGCTCCTGTCCTGTCCTGTCCTGTCCTGTCCTGTCCTGTCCTGTCCTGTCCACTCTGGGTTAAACAGTCGGGAAAATTAAAACAAAAAATCACAGGTTTAAATAGTCAGCAGTCTTGTTGCAATTAATAATAATTACTATTGTGGTATTAATATTGATAATCATAACACCACAGCCCGACATTCGATACAGCGGCTTCTCACAGCTTATCGACGTCTCAAAAGCTCTTCACAGAATATACCATGAAGTGAATTGACCGTATATATCTATATATATATTTGTGGGCGAAACGCGGCAGCCGATTACGCACAGCAGCGTCCGTCCCCCACCCCCACCCCACACACACACATACACACACATACACACAAACAGTCGTGGGTTGAAACTGAACCATTGGAAAAATTAAGTCTTTTTTAATTGTTGACATGCCTGGTTTCGAACACAGGTCTCTCTCTCTCTCTCTCTCTCACGCCTGTAAAGCCAGTGAATGGCTCTAACCCACTGAGCTACAGGAAGCTCCACATGCGTTCACTGCACTGAAGCCAACAAACTGAGCTCGACATCCATCTCCCCCCCCCTCCCCCCCCACCCCGCCTCCCCCCCCCTCCCCCCCCACCCCGCCTCCCCCCCCCTCCCCGCCTCCCCCCCCCTCCCCCCCCACCCCGCCTCCCCCCCCCTCCCCGCCTCCCCCCCCCTCCCCCCCCCCCCCACCCCGCCTCCCCCCCCACCCCGCCTCCCCCCCACACACACATATGGCCACAAACCCTAAGAGACTAGACACCGACCCAGCCCCCGCCACCCGCCCCCTCGCCCTTGATGCCTTGGAAGCAATAAGAGACGGAAAACTACTGACGCTGGGAGTTGGAGACAGAACCTGATGCTCATTACACACTCAATATGAACACAACATGCTTGCGTTACTGGAGGCAATAAACACCCCAACACACTACACACACACGCACGCGCGCACACACACACACACAATAACCTGGTGAACACCAAACAGCTTGTTAAAATCCCCCCCCTGATTAGATGTTGCCTTCATTTGCAAGATTGAACTCCTCCGCCCTTCCCTTCCCTTCCCTCCACCCCCCCAACAACCCCCCCAACCCCCCCTCGTTAACTTCAATCCCTTGACAATCCCTGCAGCTCAGTGGGTTAGAGCTACTCACAAGCGTGAGAGACCCACGTTCGAATCCAGGCAGGGCAGGTCAGGGCGAAACCTTGGGCATGTTTCCTTACTCCACTAACACACGCGCACACACTTGCACACGTGCGCACACACACACACACACACACACACACACACACACATGCACACACACACACCCACGCACACACACACCCCACACACACACACGCACACACACACACGTAGCTAATAATAATTCCTAAAAACAATAATAAATTGGTCACTTCAATCCACGACTCTTCAATCCTCCGGACGTCTCAAAGCGCTTCACAGAATATACCGTAAAGGAAATTGACTGTATATATATATATATAATATATATATACATTTGTGGCGAAACGCGGCAGCCAATTGCGCACAGCGGCGTCCGCCCCCCCCCCCCCCCCCCAAACACAAACAGCTGTGATTTGAATTGAAGTGAAAATGACCAATTTTATTATTGTGGTTCCAAAAACTCTGGTATTCCCCAAAAAAAGAGTGAGAGAGACAGAGAGAGAGAGAGAGAGAGAGAGGAAGAAGTCAAATACACCCACCCACCCCCACCCCCACCAACGCATTCCCAGACACTACCCAACATCCAGCTCATTGCCCACGGGCACTTGGAAAGCAGTAGGCTCTGTCTGTCTGTCTGTCTGTCTGTCAACTCTTCCCTCCCTCCTGTCCTCCCCCCTCAGGCAGTGAAAGTGATTCTGTGTCAATAAAACCAGTTGTTCTGACAAGTTCCGTCCTAGCAGCGAGACCTGGGGGGTGGGGGGGGGGTGGGGGGGGGGTGGTGTGGGCGGCTGGGGAGGCAGTTGCGTTTCCTCTTCAGCAGAAAGGAAACCTAGTGTGCGGGTGGATTTTCTGAGTGAGCCGTAACAGATAGACAGTCTGTAACGTGTATTCCGCTTTGAGACACGGTCTCTAGAAGACTAGATGAGGAGCTGGATCAGAATGTAAGGATTTTAATATTATTCCTATGATTATCTAGCGTTGCATCCGCAGTCGGGTTAATCTCACACAGAATCACTCCCTTGTGTTGTCGCCCTCTGTTATCCACGACCTTGCCCCCCAACCGCGTCGGGCTGATATCCTAGAGGCTGGGGCCCTCCTTTCCATCCGTCCGTCAGTCTATCTATAATTGTCCTTTCCCCCCACCCCGGCTCCTGAGCGAGAGAGGAGAGAGCGAGAGAGCGAGAGAGAGAGAGAGAGAGAGAGCCTCTCGTTCGAGGCTCGAGCCGGGAACGGGAACATCTCAGACGCGGCGATTTTATATTTTTTTCTCTCTGCGCCCGCGCACGGAACGAGAGAAATCGCAAACTCCGTTGGCTTTACGGTACAGGCTCTGGAGGTGAAGAGCTTTGAGATGGTCTTAACCCACGCCATAAAAACAATAACATCGATAATAAATACTGGCCTTTTGATACAGAGGCTTTTCGCGTCTTATCGACGTCTCAAAGCGCTTCACAGAATATACACTGGAAAGCGAATTGACTGGGGCGGGGGGGAGGGGGGGGGGGGGGGGGGCTAATAAATCCCCCCCACCTCCAAAAGAGGCTAGATAGGCTAGGGTAGAGGCTAGATAGGCTAGGGTTATTCTCTCTGGAGCAGAGAAGATTGAGGGGAGACCTAATAGAGGTTTATAAGATCATGAGGGGTTTCGACAGGGCAAATAGAGAAAAACTATTTCCACTCGTGGGCTGAATCTGTGACTCGTGGTCACAGATTTAAAATAGTTTCAAGGCGAAGTAGAGGGGAGCTGAGGAGACATGTTTTCACTCAGCGAGTTGTTGGAATCTGGAATGCATTGCCTGAAAAGGTGGTGGAGGCTGATTCGATAACAACTTTTAAAAGGAATTAGATCTTTATTTAGGGAGAACAGGTCTATTAGGCTATGGGGAGCGGGCAGGGCAGTGGGATTAAATCGCTCTTTCAAAGAGCCGGCACAGACTAGATGGGCCGAATGGCCTCCTTTTGTGCCGTAAAATTCTATGAATCTATGAATCAACCAAACACACACACCACCACGCACACACACTCAATGAATCCACACACGGGCTGAAACACTTTGCACATTGACACCCCAGCCAGTGCCTCGCCCCTGATCCGTGAATCGCGCAAACACAAGCTCAGCAGTCGGTCATTCCCGGATCCAACTCAGTCGGAAGCCAACGCCACCGCGAGTACCGGCTGCCAAATTCTTCACCTGTTGGTCATCAGACTTTCCCCCCCGTTAAACAAAACAGGAGCCAGGTACAGTGCCCGGGTTGCTGGCGACTGTATTTGCTTTCGCTAATTTGCATTCGACCATTAAATTGGCCTCGTGAACAGATCGGCGGGTTCGCTCGCTCTCCCACCGCCACCAGCCTCGCGGGCCTGGGCTGAGAGGCGCCCCAGAGCGCTCCGCGGGATGCTTCGCAAAGCGAATCGACCGTGCGTTTGGTGGGGGAGAATGGCGCACAGCGGAGTCCCGCAAACCGTGTCAGCAGCGAGATTTGAGCGACGGCGTCAGCATTTAGTTAATTATTACCCCGCAAAAGCGATCCGCCAGTCCACTCGCAACCAGCGAACGTGTGTGTGTGTGTGTGTGTGTGTGTAGTAAGGAAACGTACTCAACATTTTACCTCGTCCTGTCCTATCCTACCCGGAATCGAACCCAGCTCCTCTCTCTCTCTCTCTCTCTCTTTCCCGCTCTCTCACTTGCGCTAACTACTTAAGATCCATGGTGGGGGGGGGGGGGGGGGGGGGTAGGGGGGTTTGCATCAGGAGCTTCCCCTGAATCAACTGACCCTGAACAGCAAACAATGGCTCCAGCCAGGATGTCCCGCAAACCCTACTCGTCCGAAGTTAACGGATATTGAACGGAAGCCGAAATGAGAACATGAATGTGGGCCAGACACAGTGACTTGCCGGCTTCCTGAGGGAAGAAGCTTTTGGGAGGCAGTCATCTTTGGTCAGTAAACAGAGCTGTGGAGTGGGTGGGTGGGTGGGTGGGGGTAGGTGGTGGTGGGGGGGGGGGGGGTGCGGTGGGGAGGGGAGGGGAGGGGAGGGGGAGGTAGGAACAGGATTCCCCCCCCCCCCCCGCCCTCGGGCAGCTCGCAAACAAAAACAGAAGCCAAACTCCCAATTCAAACTCCGATTTAAACGCCAGCGGCGTGTTTGGCACGGAAGGCCGGGAGAGGCTCAGATCAGAATCAGACAGATAGGGTTTCACGTCTTGTTGAAGGAATCTGCCGCGAATCACAATACAAACACCGCGCATCGAGCGGGTTTGAGGCCAGAGCTCGGGTGTCTGGGAACGGGAAGCCGACCCAACCTCTGCAACTCCATCCCGCAGTCTCGCCTTCAAGCCTCGCCTCGAGACTCTCCTCTTCGATGGTCCCATCGGGGGGGGTGAAGGAAAGGCTTAAGGCTGAGGGGTAGAGGGGCGGAGGAACGGTGACTGTAGTGACTGTATTTCATGGGCGAACGCAACATGTCAATTGCGCTCAGCAGCTTTCCCCACACTCACTAACGGACTGACCGAATCATTAGAATTTTTCATCTTTTTTTGGGGGTGGACGGATTGGGGGGTGGGGGGGGGATGGGGGGGGTGGGGGGTGTGGACGGGATTGTTATAAACAGCGCCGCGAAGGAATTTAACTCTGCAGGCAAGAAAACACGCTCACAGGGGTAGAGAAAAAAAAAATCTGAGGCTCAGGAAATAAAAGACAGCTTAATCGGTGGGGATTCTGGGTCTGAAAGGGCTGTAATTATGGTTTTGCCAAAGAGAGAGCTGTACAGTCATTATTACCCGCCACCCATAAAACTTTTGGGAATGTTTGAAAGGTGTTCAGAACGACCGACATTAATTAATTTGCGAGCCAACAAACTGCAGCCGCCTGTGGCAGACTTCAAACTAAATGTACAGTTTCATAACCTCAGGGCAGGCTGCACACTGACACACTCGCGTAGTCAACCACCCCCCACCCACCCCTCCCACCCCACACTCCACACCCCTGTCACTCCCCCCCCCCCCCCCCCCCCCCACCGCCCGCTAATGCCAACATTGCAGCTGAATGTCCATGTGAATGTTTCCATTGAATAATCATAATGATAATGATAAGATGATCCCTGCATTTGGAACCAAGGGTTTCATCGCGTCATCGAGATGTCTCAAAAGAACTTCACGCACGGACCGTGTATTTTGTTTGGGGGGGGGGGGGGGGGGGGGGGGGGGACGGTGGGGGGGGGGGAGATGGGGGGTGCGGTGGGGTGGGGGGGGGGGGAGGTGGAGGGGAGGAGAAATAATAATAATAATAATAATCCTTACATTTGATTACAGCGGCTTTCTCACGGCTTTTCACTGACTGCGTCTCAAAACCGCTTCACAGAACATACTGTAAAGTGAATCGACTGTATGTTTTCTGGGCGAAACACGGCAGCCGATTGCGCACAGCAGCAGCGTCCCCCCCCCCCCCCCCCCACCCACACACACACAAACAGCCGTTGATTGAAAATGACCAATTTCTTGTTTTTTTGGGGTTATTATCAGGCGTGTGTGTGTGTGTGTGTGTGTGTGTGCGTGCGTGCGTGTATGTGTGAGGAATAAGCAAAACTTGCCCAAGTTTTCACCCTGCCCTGAGCTGACTTGCTGGATTCGAAACACAGGTCTCTCACACACGTGTAAGGTGGTGGGGGGGGGGGGGGGGGGCTTGGGTAGGTGATGGTGGGGGGGTGGGGGGTGGAGAAATTTATCGGTCAGGAAGGGAGGACATCAGGAGAGAGAGAGAGAGAGAAACAGGCAATAAAACAGCACCTGCGTGCGTCAGGGCAAACCCCCCAGTGGCACACTGGAACACTGGCTCAGACGATGTGATTCCCAGCTGCTCCTGATGCCACGGGATTCGAACCCACAGCTTTCTGACCGTGAGGATAGAGCGCCCTTCACACAGACAGACACACAGGCATATAGACAGACACACAGACAGACACACAGACACGTAGACAGGCAGTCTGTAGAACTCACCACAGGCACGACCACAGAGAAACTCGCTTCGCTTTCACTTCTCTGCTTTCTATTCCTTTATATTCCCTTTTCTTGCTCTCTCCCCACTCCCTCACTCTCTCGCCCCCCCCCTCACCCTCCCTCTGTCCCCCTCTCCCTCACCCACCCTCCTCCTCCCTCAGCCACGCTCCCTCCCTCTCCCTCCCTCACCCATCCTCTCCCCCCTTCTCCCTCCTCTCACCTGGCCCCTCTCGAAGCTCTCCCTCTCGGCCTCCAGGCTGTTGGCAGGTCGGCCCCTCAGGACCTTGGGCAGTTGGTTGGAGCTCATTCCCCTGTGAGACCCCTGTGTGTGTCTGTGTGTGTGTGTGAGTGAGTGAGACCCCCGTGAGTGTGTCAGTGTATGTGTGAGTGAGACACTCAGTGTGTGTGTGTGTGTCAGTGTGTGTGAGTGAGACCCCTGTGTGTGTCAGTGTGTGTGAGTGTGTCAGTGTGTGTGTGTGAGTGAGACCACTCAGTGTGTGTGAGTGTCAGTGTGTGTGAGTGTGTCAGTGTGTGTGTGTGTGAGACCACTCAGTGTGTGTGTGTGTCAGTGTGTGTGAGTGAGACCACTCAGTGTGTGTGTGTGTCAGTGTGTGTATGAGACCACTCAGTGTGTGTGAGTGTGTCAGTGTGTGTGTGAGTGAGACCACTCAGTGTGTGTGAGTGTGTCAGTGTGTGTGTGAGTGAGACCACTCAGTGTGTGTGTGTGTCAGTGTGTGTGTGAGTGAGACCACTCAGTGTGTGTGAGTGTGTCAGTGTGTGTGTGAGTGAGACCACTCAGTGTGTGTGAGTGTGTCAGTGTGTGTGTGAGTGAGACCACTCAGTGTGTGTGTGTGTCAGTGTGTGTGTGAGTGAGACCACTCAGTGTGTGTGAGTGTGTCAGTGTGTGTGTGAGTGAGACCACTCAGTGTGTGTGAGTGTGTCAGTGTGTGTGTGAGTGAGACCACTCAGTGTGTGTGTGTGAGTGAGACCCCAGCGCCTGGTCACCAGCTGTTCAGAGCCGAGCCCCGCCCCCACAGCTCGCTGATTGGTCATCCGTACCCAGACCCCACCCAAAGCCCCGCCTACCGCTCGCTCATTGGTCGATCGAGTCCATATCCCGCCCACAGCCCCCGCCCACCGCCTCAAAGCCCCGCCCACCGCCTCAAAGCCCCGCCCACTACTCTCTCATTGGTCACTCGTGCCCAGGTCCCACCCACAACCTTTACAGTCCCACCCCCCCCTCTCCCGCTCCCCCCCCTCAGCTCGCTGATTGGTCACCGTTGCCCAGACATCCACCCACCTCATTGGTCACCCGTGTCCAGGCCCCGCCCTCCCACCCCCTCCACCCAACTCGCTCATTGGTAAACCGTGACACAGTCCCGCCTACACTCGCCCCGCCCACCGGCGTCCCAGTAATGAATGGATTAACAATAATAATAATAATACTTTGGTCACTCAATTCACTAGTGGGTCAATGCTGTGAGCAAATGGCGGCTGCATTTCGCCCCCCCAACCCCCCCCACAAAATACACAGCCTGAAGATTCGACTCGAGAGTATATTCTCCAAAGTGTTATTGACGTGTCTCCAAGATGATATCTTTATAATAATAATAATGATGATGATGATGATGATCCTTGCGTTTGATCTAGCGCACTTTTCAACGTGTGTCTCAAGCGCTTCACCAGAATAGATCGTAAAGTGAATCGACCGTATGTTTGTTTGTGGGCCAAACGCGGCAGCCAATTGCGCACGGCAGCGTTCGCCACCCCCCACACCCCCCCCCCCCCACTCCCCGCCCCACTCCCCCCCCCCCCACTCCCCTCCGCCCTCCTCCCCCACATACAGTCGTGGATTGAAATGAACAATTTTATTATTGTGGTTTTTTTTGGAGGATTATTATCAGGCATGTGGAATAAGGCATCTTGCCCAAGGTTTCACCCCCGACCTGACTGGATTTGAAACACAGACGCGTCTCATGCTTGTAAAACGAGTGCTCTAACCACAGAACTACAGGGACTCTAGTTTAAGGCTGCAATTCAGTCTCAGAGTTTCTGCACACATTCATAAATTGAAAGTAAGTTAATCTGTAGAATATTTCTCATTGGTATCTTCTGTGGTGTTATTTTTTTGAGGTTTGAGTTCCCTCCCCCCCCACCTCCCTCCCCCCGATAAAGAGAATCCCTGGCTCAGCTGCTCCTCGGCTGATCCCATCGGTCACTGGCTTGGAATAAAGAGGATATTATTCTCCGGGGATGCTCCCATACTACTAACAAAGGGGTGATTTATATACACAAAGGATGTGCGGAATAGGAAAGAATTTCACAAGTGAGCATCAAATGATTTGGCAAATCCCTCGAGAGCGGAGCAAGCCTGTGTGGAACGCAGCTGAAGGAAGAGGCATTAAGGAACACGAGGATATAACTGGCAGCTCACTCACATTGCCAGGCTGCACCTGCGAGATATGTCAAATACACTTGTGGCATAACCCCAGGAACAACAATGCTTATAATAATAATAATAATAATAATAATAATCCTTGCATTTGTTATAGATAGTGCCTTATCTTGTCATTGAGACATCTCTCAAAACAGTTTCACAAAACGTAAAGTGAATTGACTTTGTGTACTTTGTGGACGATAAGTGACAGACAATGACGCACACCAGCGAGCGTACAACAAACAGTCATGGAAAGTGATCTGCCAATCAACCAACAACCGGGTTCCCACTTACTTACTTACTTACTGCTAAATAAACAGAGATACTTGGGAGTGAGGAAACTTATCGCAGGTTTCACCCCGCCCGGAATCAAACTTTCAAAAGGAAATTAGATAACTGCTTGAAAAAATAATACGAAGGAATATGAAGAGTTGGTTTTGTTTTCCATCAGTCGCAGAAAAATACCAGCACCAACGTTTTGGGGGCCAAATTGGCCTGTACTGAATGTTTTGTGCTGTAACATTCTCAATGGGCGGGTGCATGTTCTGGAACGGGTGGGGAAAAAAAAGGATGAGACTAAATGTAAATAGGTCAAAATGCCTTCTTCATCTAAACTTCTCTGTTGTGATTTTGCCATCTGTGTTTACTGTTCTCTCTCTCGCTCTCTCTCTCTCAAGATGTGCTCGGAGTCTCTTGCCACCTGGTGGTCAATGTTAACCATTGCTCTGGTATCTGCGATTGGGATGGATGGCGTTTCCGAATGGTGTGGGGGGGACGGGGGGGAACGACGACGACGACAATAATCCCTCTAAAAACAACAACAACTTGCATTCATATAGTGCCCCCTCACGCATCTCAGAGCGCTTGGCAATTTGGTGGCTTCAACCCACTGTTTGCGGGGACGTGGCTGGGCGCAATCAATCGGCTGCTGCGGTTCGCTCGCCCACAACACACACACACACACACGCAGCAGAGAGGAACAAGAGGCAGTGAGTTCAGCTCTGCACGTCCTCTGTGGTTAGTTACCCTGTCTTATTTCCTGTCTTGTCTTTCTGCAAAAACAAATAGACAGAACAAGCCGCCTGGGCTTTAGTTTTTGCCTGACAACTCCCTGACTTCTGATTGTGGTTGACGATGGAGCAGGGAGGACACACAACGTGTACACAGTCACTACACTTTACAGTGCGTCACCGGAAGGAAGCCTTTGAGATGTCTCGAATTCGTGACGATCAAGCAAACTGTGTCAACAGCTGTGTGTGTGGTTTTTTTTAATGGTTATTAAAGATGATTATTATATTATTCTAATAATAATACAAGGGGAAGGGAGGGGAGGGGGCAAGGTTGGCCATCGTCTGCGCGTGCGCAGTGCAGAGCGGGGCAGCCCGACACCCCCCCCCCCCCCCCACCCGGCGTCGCGACCCGAGCGAGTCACGTGCCGCGTCACAAGCGGCGGCACGCACGCACGCACTCAACGTCATGAGTGTTTCTGGCCAGCAGCAAGTAAGCTCGCCGTTGCCTAGGGCGACGCAATGCATCACTGACGTCAGGCCGGGCCGGACGCACAGCGTACGTCAGCGCGCACAGCGGGAGGAGGAGGAGGCGGCGGGAAGGGGCGGGAGGGAGGGATTGGTTGTGATTGGTTGGTTGGTGTGGAGGGAGGAGGAGGGGGGGGGGGGGGGGGCGGGGGCAATGGCTTGCGCGCGCGGGCGGGAGAGAGAGTCAGGTAATGGCGGGCTGGCCGCGAGGAGAATGGGGCAGGAGGAGACGACGGCACTGAAGCCGCCTCGGCCGCCATGTCTCCCGCACACAAGCGCTCGCTGCTGGTGAGCTGGGCGGCGGGGCTGAGCTGCTGCTGCGCTTTACCCCTGTGTGTGTACACCCTGGGCGGCTGGTGGTGTCTGCGGGCGCTGTGGCTGCTGGGCCTGGGACTGCTGTTGGCCGCCGCCGCCGCCGCCGCTTTCTTCTTCTATTTCTCCTCATCCTCTTCATCCTCCTCTTCTTCTTCTTCTTCTTCATCATCTCTTCCTCACTCGGCGCTTCTTCATCATCATCATCATCATCAGCAGCAGCAGCAGCAGCATCATCATCATCAGGCGGCGACGCTGTTAGGCCTCAAGCCTGGGCTTCGATTTTACCTCAGCCGCCTCAGAGCGTGGCTGCCCGGGACGCTTTTGGCGGGAGTTGTCCACAGCAAGTTGAACGGAGGCGGCGGCGGAGGCCTCGCTCCTCAGTGGAGAAGGAAAGGCGGAGGCAGACACAGGCTAGGCCGAGGCAGGCCCAAAGCGTCGGCGGCTGCGGCGGTGTTGGTGTCGCCTGCGGGTGGGAAGTACCCGAGCCCGGGCCTAGGCCGTGGTCGGGCCCGCGCCGACTGCTGGCTGTGGGAGGTGAACTGTGACACGGCGGGGAGCCAGGGGGCCGCCAGCCCGCCAGAGCTGATGATGGGCAGCTTCCTGTCCAAGGACAGCCCGGCACAGCCTGCTGTCAGCTCCAGGGAACTCAGGAGCCACTACCAGAGGCCCAACCCGCGCGTCCAGACTCCCCACAAGAGGCTGTCGTTTGGGTAAGTCTTCCCCCCCATTCTCTCCACACAACTCCCTCCACCCCCCCCCACACACACACTCCCCTACCTATACACACACACACTCACACCTACCTACACACACACTCACACCTACCTACACACACACACACACACTCACACCTACCTACACACACCTACCTACACACACCTACCTACTCACACTCACACCTACCTACACACACACTCACCTACCTATACACACACACTCACCTACCTATACACACACACTCACTCACAACTACCTACACACACACTCACAACTACCTATACACACATCTACCTATACACACACACACACTCACAACTACCTACACACACACTCACACTCACAACTACCTACACACACACTCACACTCACAACTACCTATACACACACTCACCTACCTATACACACACACTCACAACTACCTACACACACCTACTCACACACTCACACCTACACACACTCACACCTACACACACACTCACACCTACCTACACAGTCACACCTACACACACACACACACACATCTACACACACACACACACACATCTACACACACACTCACACCTACACACACACTCACACCTATCTGCCCACACACTCACACCTACCTACACACACACTCACACCTACACACAGTCACACCTACACACACACACACATCTACACACACTTGACCAACCAACTGATCCAAAACACAGGAGACTTGAGCATTCGAGAGCTTATCAACATGGGTATTATCAGCTGGACTGAAACCTTGGGCAAGTTTCCTTACTCCACACACACACAGACACACTCACACACACACACCTGATAATAATGCCCTCAAATACAAAATCCCAAAATAAATTGGTCATTTCAATCCACACCATTTGCTGTTTGTGGGGGGACGGACGCCTGCAGCTCTGCACGTTTCGCTCTCCCACAAACTATATATACAGTACAGTCGATTCACTTTACAGTGTCTTCTGTGAAGCACTTTGAGACGCAGAAGACGTGAAAAGCCGCTATATCAAACGCAAGGATTGTTATTATCATCTTAAATAAACCCTTCCTTTTCTGCCATGAACTGTCCAGGTAACTAAACCCAGTTATAATAATAATAATTCTTGGGTCTGATCCGACATCTTATCACAACTTCGAGGTGTCTCAAAGCGCTTTGCAGGATGTGGACTGTGTGATTTGTGGGCTGGGCGAAGCGCAGCAACCAATTGCACACGTCAAGTGTCCCACAAACAGTCTGCCGTCAACTGTCCAGTTAAATAAACTCAGACAGTTCATCCCTAATTTGCTAAGAAAATCCTTTGCTTGCTCAGAATTAATGGGGATCATGTACCCATATATAGGGATTTAACTCCTCATATTGTCGTACCAGTGTGACGGCTGTATGACATGAAACCAGCTCGTTCAAATATAATGAAAATAATAATAATCACTGAGGGGGATAAAGGGAAGCTTTATTACATCAACAATCAAGCACAGGAGGCGAGAGAGAAAAACATCTATAATAATTATCCTTGTGTGGATACAGCGCCTTATCACGTCTTCGAGACGTCTCAAAGCGCTTCACAGAATATGTTGTATAGTGTATATTTTGTGGGCGAAATGCGGCAGTCGTTTGAGCATAGCAGTGACTCACAAACAGTGGTGGATTGAGTGACTAAATTATTATTATTTAATTTTTGACTGAATTATAATCACAACAACAACTTGGATTTATATAGTGCCCTCCATGCCGGACAGACAACATCTCAGAGTGCTTCAATTACCCCCTGAAGGGCGATCTGCCAATAAACTTGGTTCTTAATTACTGCTAGGTAAACAGAGATGTGTGTGTGTGGAGGAAGGAAACGTTTTGACCTGCCCGGCATTCGAACCCGGGTTGTAAATTTATTAAGATTAGCTAATGCGGCATTGACAAGCATTTATAATTTTTAGCGGGCCCAGGGAGCAGATAAGTTTTTCAAACAATTTAAGACTTACAATTGGATGACATTCCAACGAGGATGATGGAGGAATCCTATCTGATCTGTTTTCACAAGGATGGAGTTCAAGCTCATGGTCATAGTAAAATAGATTTCGGTTGACTTGCTTTTCCACGACCCTCATATTTCCAGTTTACCACAGCACTTATTTCATTCACGCAGGTGCATCAGTTTCCGAGACAAAACTCGATCAGACAAGAACTGCTAAAACCACAATAAAACACGTAGCAGAAACAAACAGAACTGATCAGTTAAACCTTGAAAGATTGGGGTCAACCTTTCATTCCAAAACAAAACCAGAAAGTTAAGATGCAATGAGTATTAGCAATGTCACATGCTTCCTCAACATCCTCCAGCTTATACATCCAAACAGGCACAAAATGGTTATGATTTTATCAGTGGGTCTGATAATTAATAATAATGATCCTTGCATTTGATATAGAGGCTTTTCACATCTTATCGACGCCTCAAAGCGCTTCACAGAATATACCGTGAACTGAATTGACTGTATATTTGTGGGCGAAACGCAGCAGCCAATTGCGCACAGCAATATCCCCACAAGGCGCCTTATCACGTCTTAGATGTCCCAAGGCTATATATTTTGTGGGTGAAACGCGGCAGCAGAGAGGGAACTTACTTGGTTTTAATGTCTCACTCAGATGATGAGTGAAACAATAGGAATTTCCCACGTTTTGGAACAGCAGCATCTCCACCCAGCAACTATCAACACACCTGCAACAGAAGAGCATTGTTTCCCCCCACAATGTGCTCTTAAAATTACATTTAAATCATATCATCAGATGTTTGTCTAATTTCAAGTCTGTGCCTGCCTTTGGCTTCCCAGATTAGTCATGTTGTCTGACTAATCTGGTCATTTGGGGAATTTGTTTTAGTTTGAAATTGTATTTAATTTCTGATGTGTAGTATTTTAATTTAAAAATAATTGTTATTGAGTCCAGTTTTAATCTATTTTGGTTTGGGAATTGAATAGAAAGTACTCTGGGATGCTTCCCCGCATGAGGTATGCTGTACAAATGGAAGTTTTTGTTGTTTTATTTGTACTTGCAGTTAATTGTATCTTACGTTTCCATTAACGTTCCATAATACAAATGAGCATTTTATGTTAATCATTGTAATATCCATTGGTGATAATTGGTCACAAGAAAGCAATTAGTAGTGAAGTGCTTTTGAGACGTTTGACATTATGGAATAATAATCTTCGTATTTGATACAGAGCCTTTCACATTGAGAAAATGTCTCTTAAACCCTTCATAGGATGTTCTTGTAGGGTGCAGTAACATTTATTTTGTAGGCAGATTTATAGGCAAATGTGTTTATGTATAGATGTAAAATCAAATGAGCACCAAGTGATATGGAGGCACGACTCTAGTTAATCTGCATAAACAGCATTCATGAGTGGGAAGGGAGGAAATTGGGGGAAACAAAATGGTCTCTTTACACACTGCAGGGTGGAAAATGCTACCAAATTGGTGCTTCATTATCTTCTCGTCTGTTTCAGAGAACATTTGGCTTCAGTGAACCGATTTACAGCCACTCCCCGCCGCCGGTATCCAATCCAGCAGTCGCAATACTCCATCCCTGGGACTCTGCCAACCGTGCGGTGGGATGGCTATCAGAAGAAGAACGTTTTGTCCTCCAGAAATTCAACCATGGTGCACAGCCCAGTGACTGTCAAAATTGCGCGCCCTGATGCTAGTATAATCCGATCACCGTTGTAAGTACTCATTTTGCTCCCAGGTTAAGCATTTCTTGGTTCTTTCCCGGGTTATTGTTGTGGAATAAGTGGGTTGGTGTTTCAATCTTTCGCACCCTACAGCTGATGGGTTCTTTAATTGATTCCTCTTGTTACATTGGGAGACTTGATATTGTCATTTTCACTACATTGAGGATATCGAGGATAATGCAACTGCTAGGATTAAAAGTGATCTACGAGACTCCAGCACTAGTCCCAACCAGCGTTTCATCACTCAGGTTTTGATCTGTCAAAGAATACACTCAACTTTGACCACTAAAGGCATCTCGACCCCCTACTTCCCCATCTTCATGTTGTGCTTGAAGTCCTTCCTTCTTCTTCGACAGCAAATATATGTAGCAGTCAGTTTTAAAAGCTTTCTGATAAATTAAAAACTCCCCAGTTAAAAACCCTGTTAAAAATCTGTTTTCATTTGAAATCAAACGTTCTTGCCAACTGTAAAATCTCTCTGTTCTCCTGTGGGCAACAAATAAATGCTTTTAGATTGGCTGTTTTTCATGAAGATTTACAAAAAAAAACAACAGTTTTTTTGTAAAAAAAAACCTTGTAAACCTTTCTCAATTGGGATACGGCCTCACCTGTTGTTAACTCCAGTTGTCATGGGCTTGGCGTTTGGTCATCCAGCAATAAGCTGTTAGCCAGCATCTGGCTGACTGTAGCAGCTGTTAGCAAAACGGTCACTGCTAGAACACAAATGAGTTGCTTCAGAAATCAATGACCCCTTCATTGAAATCAAGGCTGGCAGCAAGAACACCATCCAATGCCATTTCCTGGTCCAACACACTGCTCCCCCCAGATAGCGCGACTCGGCAAAGCCTCTTATAGTTTATCACAAGATGACTCCACCACTCAATGTAGAATTGCTTTGTTCCGCAGACAGCTTTATCCTATTTAACAGCCTCATTAATGAAACTCAAGCTGTATTAAATCACTGGGGAAGGTAAGGTTTTCTTTAAGATGCTTTTCCTGCAGTGTTTGACTCATGGTTGTAGTAGCAATAATAATCCTTGCATTTGATATCCTTGCATCTTCTGGACGTCTCAAAGTGCTTCACACAATATACTGTAAAGTGAAAGACTGTCTATTTTGTGGGCAAGACGCAGCAGCCAATTGAAACTTGGCGATAACATGTTATAAAGTGCAGAGCTGGTGTTGTTGTTGGATATGCGGAAGCTTGAATTCCACGGCTTACATTTAACCCGTTAATCATCTTTGTAGGTTCGAGCACAAAATGCTCTCTCCAGTTCTGCCTCCTTTAACTGACCCTTGCTCGAAGGAAACTGTGCTCTGTGCACTCAAGGAGAGCAGAAAACGAATGGTGGACGATGGGGAAAGAACACTGACCTCTGAGCAGGAGAACAAACGCAGGTATGAGTGTGGTGGGGAGGGGGGCGGTAGATTTATGAAGTTAGGAATGAATCAAAGCCGAACCTACTCCTGTCTTATTCCTACCACACACACACACACACATACACACACACACACACACACACACACACACACGTGTTCAGTACATGTTTAACTTGGAGATCTGTGTAACGGGTTGCTTTTCCCGGTGTGTTTCCAGACGCCATGACAGCAGCGGGAGCGGTCAGTCTGCGTTTGAACCTCTCCTGGCCAATGGAGCCCCAGCCTCATTAGTTCCCAAGTAAGTTGAGCATCAAGTAGACGGGCAGTGGAGAGCGTGTCCAGGCTAAACCGTTCCAAGGGCCATCGGTCTAACGTTTTACTTCATTACTTTACCATTTACTTGTACTTCCATCCTAATCATTTAAATTCCCTCCTTCCAGACCCGGGACGCTGAAGCGAGGCACTAATTCTCAGTGCTCGGATGACCCTGCCTCCAAACGGTCACGCACGTCGTCCATCAGCTCGCTTAACAGCATGTGTGTGGGCGGGACCCTCACCTCGGCTCGAAATCCCATCTTCAGCTCCTACAGTTCCACCCGCGGCCACGCACAGGTTTGACAGAGCGCAGGTCTAAACATAAAGTGGTTAGAGGCCTCGCCTCGCCAGTTGCGCCTGGGGAACCTGGGTTCGGCTCCAGGGCGAGTTTCTTTACACGGCGCACTTTTGTTTATCTAGCGGTGTGCAGGAACCCAGTTGTTAGTAGACTGGCGGATTGATTTTCTGTGGGTAACGATCCCTTCTATGTGGAAAAAAAAAGGGAAGGATTTGGTCACCCTAATCAAGGCAATTTGTGGGACCCCACTGTGCATAATTGACTGCTGTGTTTCGCCCACAAAATAAACAGTTAATTCGCTTTATAGTATATCCCGTGAAGCGCTTTCAGACATTGTCATGTCATGATGCTACGTGAAATGCAAGCTTATTATTAAACCCCATTATTTCTTGCGTTTGCTTGATTTGTATTCTGCATTCTATGTAAGCCGCACTAGTGAATCTGCCCTCTTGCCAATCCAGGGTTTGAAGCAGTATCTCTCTGTTCGGAATGCATCGCCGCTCTCGAGCCCCGGATCCTCACGATCACAGACGCCCGAGAGGCCGGGCAAGAAATCAAGGTAACCCCATTTCCTCTTCACCTTCGCTAGTGCACATACATCCCATTGTCACTGACAGTGATGGCAACAATACATGATTGGGGTGTCATGAATGAGATACTGTTTCCCTGTCGAGGAATTGTCTTTCTTTCCTCCTAATGGTTTTTCATATCTAAAGGCTGGCTTTTTCTCGCATCTAACTAACACTGGTTCTTATTACCTCTCACAAAAGTTTTGACACAATTAAACGATTGTCAGAAGTTTTAATCTAAAGTAGTGAGGCCAGGAGTCAGTTGTGTTTTGTGGGGACCGAGACATTTGGTTACCTGATCCCACTCACTCAGTTTTTGTTGTTTGGTTTGGATTTTAAATCGGCTGGAAACGAGTCGGGTGGGTTTCACCAACATTTTTAAATCCCTTTATTAACAGTGGATTTACTTTTGTCAAGGAACAAGCAGTCCATTTGTGCTAGGTGATACATTTGTATATTGCCCAAAAGGCTTGAACCCTCGGGAGCAAAAGTGTTAAGCTGGTATTTACAAATGGCTAACGTATTTTGTGGTTGGCGATAATAATAATAATAATCCTTGCGTTTGATATCGCCGCTTATCACATCCTTGAGACGTCACCAAGTGCTTCACAGCGGGAGAGATTTCTCTGTTCCAGGCTTTGTGAATACTTTTGACATTGTGCACATTCGCTATCAGCACGTTTGAGGTCAAAATACAGCTTGGAACATGGAGGATAACGCTCGTGTGTTTTGCTCCCTGCTATCTTTCTTGGCCTGTCTGGTTGTGTTGAGGTATCCCAACCGCTTAGAACAAAGCAGGCAGACAAAGCTGAAATCATGCAAATTCATAGGACTCTGTAGCAGTCATCCATTGATTTGGCTGAATTGGATCCTAGGTCCCAGTGCTGATTGGGTTGTGCATTACTTTACCCCTGTTCTGCTCACATTTCTCTCGGTTTTACTTACGGACCGAACCGATTGGATTATGTCTGAATATAAAGTGGGACGTTAACGTACGTTTGCTTGCGTCTGGTATTAAACTCCTGTGATTTTTGGCTCACAGGGAGGAAGACGTTCAAAGGTCAAACGCCTCCACTCCGGTTCGGGTCGACAAGGCAGAGAGAGATCAGCCAGTGGAGGAGGGTAAGAGACTTAACGTCAATCCTCTTTCTCTTCTTCTAGAGTGTAGACTAATCTGGGGCAGAGTTACACAGGCAGGGAATTACAGCAAATTACAAGTGTACAGTGTGTTTCACGTCAGGAAAGGCATTGGACAGTCAGGGATTTGGACCCAAGCAGAGAGGGTGTGTGGGGGGGGTCAAGTGTAGTGTAGTGACTGTATATTTTGCACAGCAATGCTAATCAAGAGGAATATTTCATTGACTCAGCATCCTAAAGCTGGTGTGTTCTGTTTGCAGAAATAGCCACTCCTCCAGCAAAACAGTCAACCTTCAGTGTGGACTCTCCTGCCTCCGAGGTCGATGGCAAACGCAAGAGGAAGATTCCTCTGCTGTCCAAGCGCAAAGGCGATCAGATTACTCTGGTTGAGTGTTCTCTCTCTCTCTCTCTCTATCTATCCCTTTCGTTTCTTAATCACAATTCATTCGCAGCTCATTGGGTTTTGGGAGCAGATTACGCTTATTTACTGAAATTTCAAGCATTTTGTGATAATATAAATAATCCTCGCATTTCGATATAGCGCTTTCCACGTTTTCTAGACTGTTTCTCAAAGCGATTCACAGAATGTACTGTATAGTGAATTGACACAGCATTTAAAAATTTACACTGGTTCCGATTGCTGTGTAAATGAATTGACGTGTGAAAATGCTTCTAATTGGATGTCTTTCCTTCAGCCTCCACCACCGCAACTTGGGTACACCATCACGGTGGACGATCTGGACTCCGAAAAGAAGACAGGGCTGGACAGGATCAAAAAAGTGCTGGAAGAGAAGGAGGGTGAGAGGGGAAAAAAAATCCTGATCTGGAATTGCCTTTTCCATTCTGAGTTCTGTGGTTAAAATCTGATGGGAAGCCTTGCCATGCTTGTTGTGAGATAGCGGAGTCCTCCTCTAGCTCATTGGTTAGAGCACTCGCTCGGCTCCCAAGGCAAAAGGATCTGGGTTTGATTCCAGTTGCGTTTCGTTCATCAGCCTTACAATGCGGAACCCTCAACAGTTTCTCTTAAAGCATCACAGATGTTAACATCAAGCGACTGTGCTGATGATGGCTGTATTTTTTATAATGTTGCAATGAATTTGATTTAGTAAGTAATTACAACCGATTTAGTGCTGAAATGCTGCACCAATAAGACAACTTTTCTGCTCTTTTTTACGGGGTTATGGTTAGGTGTGGCTTTGTTGGGAACGGAAATAACCAGTGTGTTTTTAATGTTTCTTCACAGAACCTTCCAAAGCGCCGGCCGCTGGGACAACAGTGGCGCCCTTGCTGACGACTGTGTTCACAGCTCCGACTGTAACAAGTCCCACTACCCCAAACCCAACCTCTGCCCCGGTCACCATCTCCGGCCCTGTCACCTTCTCCACTCCTGTCACCTTCTCCAGTCCCATCACCTTCTCCAGTCCCGTCACCTTCTCTAGCCCCGTGTCCATCTCTAATCCAGTGGCCATCTCTAATCCAGTGTCCATCTCTAATCCAGTGGCCATCTCTAGTCCTGTGGCCATCTCTAGTCCTGTGGCCATCTCTAGCCCCCTGCTGGACACTCTGAAAAAGATGCAGAATCCCTCCAGCCTCGCTGCCACCTCGGGTATGTTTTTAATAAGCGCTTTCAGTCGCCTTCCCCCACCCCCTGCCCTCGGGCTCAGCCATTGTGAAACGTGGAGCGCGCTATATAAATGCAAGTGGCTGTTTTGAATGAGCATCAACAGCCTACAGCTCAGAGGACACTAGCACCGTCTTACCGTTTTGCCCATAAAATATACAATCCCAGTTCACTTCACAGTAGATTCTGCGTAGCACTTTGAAACGTCTCGGAAGTCACTCTTAAGGCGCTATAGTCAAATACAAGGGTGATTATAATCGCATCCCCCCCCTTGCTCCTGATCCATACCCTGTAATGTTTTTTTTCCTCAAATACTTGTCCAGTGTAGCTTTTAGATACTGTTGGTCATCTGAACTCCCTCTTACAAGACAAGTAAAGTTACCCTCAATTGCACCCTCACCAATCTCCTAGCAAAAAAATAAATGAAACACTTCACAGAGGATCGTTTAACTTGACTGGCCAGTGTCTGCGCTGTCTGCCCGAGTGATTTTACGATGGTCGTCTTTTCTTTTTTTGTTTTTTCTCTTCTCAGACTCTGTTGCTGGAGTGAGTTTAACCAGTGCAACTCACGCGGCTGAGATTTCCCAACCCTGCTTCACAACCGCCACAATGGGACAGATGGCCGCCCCACCCCCAGCCTACGGCTCCGCAACAAAGCCCGGCCCTACTTTGAACTTCTCCTCTCCCTCGGTCGTCCAGCCTCTCGTAAATCTTGTGGGCCAGTCTCCCGCCCTTCCCACCGTCACCAGCAACAGCATGTCCCAGATCTCGACTCCGACTGCGTCGCAAGAGAAGGTTGTCGGCAAAGGCCCTGACCTCAGTGTTACTGCATGCGCCAGGGCAACATCAAGCACACCCTTTGGCCTGACGGGCGCCTTGACTCCAATGTCAGTGGCCACCTCTAGCCCGACTCTCTCATCCATGCCCTCGGCTGAGTTCAAACCAGTGTTCAGTCAGCCGGTGACGGCTCAGGCAAGCGCCGCAAGCCCGGCGTCGACCCCCAGACTTCCCCTCACGTCGTTAGTGAGCTCGGTAGGAACCATTACATCGCCCGGCTCGGCTACCTCCTCCATGGCGTTCAAACCCGTCTTCGGGAAGACTGTGCCGACTGCTTCGTCGTCTACACCGTTCGCGTTCAATCCTCCGGCTCCGGCTCTGGCCGGGCTCGGCAGCGAGCCAGCCGCCCCGGTGGCTCCCACGGCGGCTCATTCCACCCCCACCACCTTCTCCTTCGGGATCCTCAATTCCTCGGCGGGATCCAAGACTGATTCGGAAGCCAAGGGTCCGAAGGCCACGTTCAGCTTCGGCCTGAGTTTGGTTCCTCTGTCCGCAAACCCCGGCAGCGCAGTCGCTTCTGCCAGCAACAGCTTAGCCGCTCAGCCATTCCAGTTCGGCCCGAACCCGACTAAACCCGTCGCCGCAACCGCCGCGGCCAGCGCCGAGCCTGGCACCACCATGTTCCAGTTTGGGAAGTTCTCCACGGAACCGGTTCCCTCGTCGGCCGCCCCTCCGGCCCCCACGTTCGGTCAACCCAAAGCGGCCGCCAGCGACCCGGCAGCCGGCGCTCCCTCGAAGATGTTCGGGGGTTTCGGAACCTCGGCCTCGGCCCCCTCCACGACCTCGGCCAGCCAGCTCCCGGTGACCTTCGGCAACTCGGCACCAAAGGCCTCTTTGTTCGGCAACGCGGCGGGCACAGCCTCCCTGGCTTTCGGGAGCCAGCCGGCTCAGCTTCAGTTCGGCAACGCCGGCGCCCCGCCGCCGTTCGGCACCAACGCGGTTGCGACTCAGCAGACTCCCACCAAGGCCTCCACCTTTGCCAACCCCGGCACCCCCTTTAATTTCATAGCTTCCCCCGCCCAGCCAGCCTTCCCGAGCACCACGGCACCGTCTACCTTCGGGTCCCCCGGCCAGTTCGGAGCGGGGGCGGCCGCGGCGGGTCCTGCCACGCTGGTGGCGGCTCAGACCGGATTCGGTACCAATTCCACACCGCAAAAGTTCGGCGTAGGCGGCAACACCACCACGGCGGGATTCTCCTTCGACACCAACACCTCTTCGACCTCCTCCTCTTCCCTGTTCGGCAACGCCACCAAGAGCTCAGCCAGCGGTACTCAGGCCTCCATCTTCGGCGGCTCTTCGGCCCAGTTGCCTATCTTCGGTTCGTCCGGCCGGCCGAGCGCGGCCAGCACCAACCCAGCCGCCGCCGCCGCACAAGGAGGCTTCAACTTTGTGGCCGGGGCCCAGGGGGGATTCAGTTCCCCGAGCACTTTGGTCCAGTTTCCGGCTTCCACCTCCGCCGCGTCAGCTCAGAACATGTTTGCCTCACCATTGACTAGCCAGGGACCCACCAACCAGGCAGCGCCGCAGTTCAACTTTGGAAGTTCGACCACGACTGACAATAAGCCTGCGTTTGGAGGTGCGTAATTCCTTTCTGCTCCCTCTCTGTCTATCTCTGTCTGTCTCTCTCTCCCCTGTAAACGTGGTGGTAGTGGAGGACTTTTCAGGGATCGGTGCTTTCTCTGTCCCTCGCGGTTTGTGAACTTCAAAAACCTTATTATACCAGCCCATATGTGTGCTCCACTTGTGGCTCACGTGTAGTGAATACGATCGTGCTTTCAGGTCTTTGAACTGAGCCGTCTTGAGACAAAAGTACTTACTTTACTGACTCGGTTGGTGATCCATCAGTTATTTGTCTTTATTATTTTTAATTAAAATTTGACCAGGGTTCAGCTTTGGAACTGGCAGTGTGAATGTCAGAGCCGGTAAGTTGATGGAATGTCTTGTCGCGAGCTTT
Organism: Hydrolagus colliei; assembly: GCA_035084275.1. Classification (NCBI taxonomy): domain Eukaryota; kingdom Metazoa; phylum Chordata; class Chondrichthyes; order Chimaeriformes; family Chimaeridae; genus Hydrolagus; species Hydrolagus colliei. Next base: position 25,115 of record JAYJKW010000260.1, read on the forward strand.
CGTTCGCCTTTTGATTTTTTTTGCAAAAAATCTGCTTCAGAATGTAGACTTGACTTGATTTGATTGTGTCTGCCTTTGGTGGTCACTCTCCAGGCTGGCTGCTTTTGCTAGCTGCAGGGTTGAGGAGTGGCACCCCACTAGTTTCTCAAGCAGGTGGGAGTGCTAATAACCTTACACACACGTCTCAACTGCAGGAGAATTCGAGGGCTGCTGCATTCCTGCAAAGCAATTGTAAATCCCCCTGTTTTAACAATAATAAATCTTGCTGTTATATTGTACTGACTAGTGACGGTATTTGTAGGCTGATGCAGCGAGCCAATTTGCAAATAGCAGTGTTCCACAAACCACCATCAAGTGACTGACTAATTTAGCTGAAGAATTTAGCCAGGACACCACATTGGAAAGATACTGTGTACGATGTCGAAACAGTGGAGGGACCAGGGAAAGAAAATTGCATGGAGGCTCAGGCGATGATGAGATCGAACCTCATTTTTTCCTTTCTTTCCCCCCCCCCCCCCCACTGTCTGTCCTTATGAACGTCCAATATCCCTCAGTTCTGATGAAACGTCATCGAGCTGAAATGTTGACCGACTTTCCTCTGTCCGTAGATAATAATAATAATGCTTGCATTTGATATCACACCTTATCGGGTCTTCCACGCGTCTCAAGAATATACTGTAAAGTGAATTGACTGTATATTTTTTGGCCGAAACGCAGCAGCCAATTGCGCACAGCGGCGTCCCCCACAAACAGTAATGGATCGAATGCCCGAATTATTTATTTACTTATTTTCTTGAGGGATTATTATATTACCAGGTGTGTGTGGAGTAAGGAAACTTGCCTCAAGTTTCGCGCTGGCCAGGAATCGAACCCGTGTCTCTCGCTCGCTTGTGAGGCAAGCGCTCTAATCACTGAGCTACAGGGGCTCTATGGGTGAGCTGCCGAATGTTCCCAGCCACTTCTGTTTTTATGTGGGATTTCCAGCATCGGGGGATTTTCAACTGCTTATTTGATTATTTTCTCCTGGTTGTCCCTCCAGGGTCCAACGCACCGGGCTTTGGGCAGAACACCCCGACGAGTGGCTTTTCTTTCGGGAGCCCCGGTACTCCGGTCACAAACTTTGGGAATCCGGGAGCCGGAGTAGCGGTGTTGGCGGCAGCGAGTCCGGGACTCGGTAAGGATTCCGCTTCCGTCCCCCGACATCCAACGCGACCCCGAGAGCATTCACAACGAGCATTCAGCGGCCAGATCCAGGGGAAATGTTTTTATTTTAAGGAGACGGTTGGGTAGTAATGCTGTTAAGTGACGCAGAGAAGTGGAATTAAATAATCAGCCACGACTTGATTAAATGAGAGGAGAGTTTGGCTGGACTGTCCGCTATGTTACTAACGATTGTCTACAGTAATGATAAAAATCCTTGCGTTTGATAATAGTGCGTTAACACGTCTTTGCGACCACTATAACTTGGCATTTCTACGACTTGCGTTTATTTAGCGCCCTTCAGGCCCGACAGCGCTTTGCTTCACCGAATACACTGACTATCTCAGCCAATTGACTGTGCATTTTTGTTGTTGCTCTCAGCAACCTTTTCCATAGGATCTGGATCTCGGCCGCCGGGAGCCAGACAGAGATTGCAGGCCAGGAGGCAGCATCAACGGAAGAGATAGACAGACAGATAGACAGACACCGAGGGTGTGAATAACACGGCGCGGAGGGACATCACTGATGTGTGACCCGTCTGAGAACCGTTACCACTTTTTACTTTTGTACCCTCTCAACGATGGAAATGCAGGCAGGGGCAACTAACCTCAGAAACTCTGAATATTCTCCGAAGAAGGTCCTGTATAAAGTTAGGGATTGGGGGATCGGGTGGGAGGGCTGGGTGGGGGGGGAGGGGTTGCTCAACTGTCAGAACAAATGGCTTACGGCTGCTGAAAAGTATCTCGAATGTGACTTTTTTTTTCTTTTTCCGAACATTAACCATGATTTGTTATCGGGGTTTTTTTAATTTATATATATACAAAAGGAAAAAAAAACTGGACGATAACGTTCTTCACAACCGAGAGAGTGACTTGTAAATCCGATGAAAATGAAATTTACTAGATCTTTAAGTCAGAGAAGAAGAGAAACGAAAAACTTGAGTTCCTGAAATAATTAGGTCAGCGGTTTTACCCGAGAGAGAGGTAGCTCTCTGCCCCATTCAGCATCCATTAGTCTCTTTGATGATTATGCTTTATTGATGTGTGGGTGAGGAAGAAATTGTGTATTCTGGTTCAATGCTTATCCCCCCTCTCACTCTCTCTCTCTCTCTCTCTCTCTCGACACCCTTGCTGAGAGCAGAGATCGAGGCGTCTCCAGTATTCAGAAAGTGCCCACTACTCCTTGCACAGGGCAACTCTACTCAGAGGGCGATGGGGTTGGGTAAGCGAGGGAGGCTGATGATGAACCCCGCTGCTAAACACTGGCCCGGTACGCTTTGCGAAGCCGTTGCGAGACCCTTGTCGCTCAGGAGCGGTTATCCGGAGTTTTACGCGTCTCAGGCATCTGTTTGTACCCAATAAACGAGCGTGGAATACAGCCATCTTTTTACGCAGAAAGCTTTTAACTTCCCAAGCCCGAGTCTAGCCTGGCCTGGTGCAGTTTTTGCGGCTCACAGTGTGGCCACATCCTCCCGTCCTTCCGTTAGCGGGCGGCCGCTCCAGCTGAAGCCTCGGTGACCCGCGTCACATGAGGTCTTCAACCCTACTCGACAGACGGTGGATAAGTCGCCACAGAGCGATGGTGGTTTCACTTTGGTTCAGGGGGCGGCAGTGGAGGAAGCGGTGACCCAACTGGCTAGCCCAATGTAGCTTTACGTTACTTGAAAGTTCTTTTTTTGTTTAAAGGTCGCTGTAAAACAAAACAAAACAACATTTGCTATTCGCAGACTTAAAACTTTGACCCCCAAACCTTCTGTAGATATCGCTGCACTTGAAACAGTTTTTTTAAAAAAAAAGAATTGGATTCTCAACGGCAAAGGTCACGGTAATAATGTTTTCAGAACATTTTACTGTGTTCTCTTGTGTCAAAAGACAACTTGAAACGAAGGCTGATGTTAACTCCCTTCCCTCCGCTCACCCCCCCGCCCCCCACCACTCCCCCACCATCCTCCAAACAATTCTGTTGATTTGAAGGAATCTTGTGAACCCAAATTACTTATTTTTATTTTTTTCGTGCCTCTTGAATTCATGTATCAACAACTTTCGCTAGGCTGGTCTACCTCTCTCCCCTCTACTCCCTGTTTCCCCCACTCCATGAATGATGTTATTGCCTCTTTTTTTAATTAAAAAAAATCTCATTAAACTAGTTAAATGGGAAGAATCCAATTCAGCTATTTCTTTTCAACCCCCCCCCCCCCCCCTCTCTCTCTCTCTGTCTCTCTCTTTCACTCTCTCCAACTCTTTTCCTCCGCACCTCCCTCATCCCTACCCACTACTTTCCCAGTGTTGACCATTTCTCTCGCCCTGCCCGCCTACCTCCCCCCCACCACCACCCCCACTCTCTTTTTTATATAAGGTAATGTTATCAGTGTTTGCTTGTATATCTCACTTCTTTTGCTCAGTGAATCGAATTTGGAGGAAGAATTTCAGTGTGTGCTTGGCGGCATGTTACTAATGCCGGACTCTGCTGGTGGATTTTTGGATAAATGTGAATCCGACTTCTTGCTAATCCGATGCGATAGTGTTTTTGTTACTTATAAACTGCGTGACACATTAAGCAGTGTTCTGTGGAGGAATGAATGGCAGTCATGAATAGATTTGGAGGAGTTTCCTGTGCGCGCGCGCGTGTCCGGTGGGAGTATTTTACTGATTTTAAAAAATGGAGATTAAGAAAAAAAGTTTTATATTTAAAAAAATCATTTAAAAAAAAAAATCAAAAAATTCCGGTGCTATGAGGTTAAATACAAACTCCCATCGGCTTATACCAAACCTGGCTGGCAGTGTTGATAATTGTATATGTGCTTGTATATACCGTGTATATTTTATCTGCAACAAACTGACGATATAACTTGCATCTAATTAAGGTGCAAATCCAAAATGTGCCTATTTTAATTTTCTTCTTCCGGTGACTATAGACGTACACGAGAGATTTTTTTTTCTCAAAAAGTTTTTTTCTTTTTTTGACACACACCCACCTCACCTCTTCACCTCACTCTTTGAGGCTCGTTCAGAGCTTCTCGTATAATCTTGAAATTCGCACCAAATTGAATTAGAAGGAGCAATGCAACATGTGGTCTTTCTTTGCTCGTAACTGGTTGCTGAGGATTTGGAATTGATTTGCAAATCAATACCCGCCCCCTACCCAGGTTTTACTATACACTTACACAGTGAGAGTGTGGTTCACAGTAAAGTGGGTGGGGGGGGGTATAAGTGTTCAGTCTAGCAGTGAGTAGGAACCCGGTTGTTAAGTCGATTGGCAAAGAAAGGGTCCTAATAATCCCTTCAAAATAAAAATAATAACTATAATTTTGCTCACGGCTGAGCATTTGGTGGTGACGCTGATGTGGGCGATTGGCTGGTCACATTTCGTCCGCAAATATACGTACAGTCGATTCACTTTGCAGTCTTATTCTATTCTGCGAAGTGCTTTGAGACGTTCTAGAAGATGCGATCAGGTGCTATTATCAAATGTAAGGATTATTATTTTCTATGCATTTGGCCACAAGGCTGCTGCGTAATCTTTCTGCACAACTGCAGGATTTCCCGTGGCTATTCAGCTCGTATGGAAAGCATTGACTCTAATGCCAACAGCCGATTATATATCACATGTGGCGCCCCATTGGAAAACACTAAATAATTCTGATTTAAACTGAGCCTGCACAAATTATCTCGAGCCTTTTTGTGGTTTTCATTGGATTTATCAAATGTCGGAGCAAATGTTTTCACTTTTGTTTTGTTTTTTTGGGGGGGTTGAGTGGGTGGGTAGAGAAAGGGTTTTACAGCTGGTCAACAAACCTGTCCTAACACTGCAAGCTCCCTCCTTATCTTAGTGAAATGGCTGCCATTTTTATGATGTCTGAGTATGAATGTGTGCGTGCGGGTGATTGGCGACTTCTAAATTTAGATAACAAATTGTAAAAGAAATTTTATTTTTATATTTAAGCAAAAACTGCCTTTTAAGTTCCTTCAAGCTTGGTTCATTGAGACTTGCGCTACACTGGTTAAATAGTTAGTATAACTTCAAGTAAACATAATTGTATGTGCAAATTGTTTTTTTTTAACGTGGAATGTAAAGATGCTGTGTGTGTGTGTGTGTATGTGAGTGATGGTCTGGGCAAAACAACCAATGGTGTGAAGAGAAACGGTCGGGATTTGCTGTGAATTATTATTATTATTATTATTTTGCTGAAAGTTGCAAATGGGTTGGTTATTGGTAATGTCTGTAATGGGTCAAAATTAGATTGTGTAACTTAATGGTTAGAGCGCTCGCCTCGCAAGTGAGAGGATTTGGTTTTGATTCCCAGTCAGGACGAACCTTCAGGGCAAGTTACGTTACTCCACTCCTTTGTGCCTCTTTACCCTGCGGTATGTAGGAACCCGGTTGTCAGTTGCTTGGCAGAATGTGTCTCCAGTAATAATAATCTCTTTAAAAATATATATAATTATAACTCGTTGAGTTCCTGGGACTGCCAATTGGGTGTTGGTGGGGTGAGGGGGGGGGGAAAAAAGAGAGATTTTTGTTTGAAATATTCATGTGAGTGTGGAATTCTGCCAATCACCTGCAGTAATTTTGCTAGATTCTCAGATTTACATTTTTGTAGTTTTATTTTCGAAAGTTGCAATCCACATTGGACGTCGCTCACGTGAGCCTGACGGAATCTGCTGTGTTCACACAGTAACCTCAGGTATTGGCTGTTTTTCCATTGATAAAGAGAACGATTAATATTCTGATCTCCCCCTCCCTCCCTCTCTCTCACCCTCTTACCCCCCAGTAGTACAGGGGGGAAATGGTATTCCGTTAGGTAGAAACATTCTATCTCATTGTGGATTCCTGCTAGCTGGAGACGGGTTTTAGTAAGCGGACAACACGCTTTTTAATTTGCAAAAGGGGCAGCTTTGATTGGTGTGAGAATAAGGCTCTTCTCTCAGTACAGTATTTGGGGGGAAAACCAAGAGAGCTGGAGGTACTGTGTGCGTCTGATCGTTTGTTTCTGGGGGGGGGGGAAACATCCCAGATGTTCTCAGCCTGTTGCGTTTTATCTGCCGGCGATATTGGCTTACTATATATATATATATATACACCATGTCTTATAGGCTGGGACTCGGCTTCACGCGGAGCCCACGACTCCACTGCCGGTTGATAGCGCTGTCTAGTGGGATCGGGATTCTGTTACTTTTAATTTCCCCCCCCTCTCTAACCCCCCCTCCCCTCAAATAAAAAGCGAGTGTCTGCTGGGAAGAGGCTGCTATTGAGAAGAGCGTTGCATGATCAAAACTGCGCGCACACGCACACACACACACACACACACACAGAGCCAAACGAAACAGCAGATTATTCAATGCTGCATGCTCTACTCAGCCGTTATTTCAGCGGGTTGGGAGGTGTTTCGGTGTGAGCTGCGTCGCATGTTTTAGGGTGGGGTAAAGGGCCCTTGATTCTACTGTATACTAACCTCATCAGATTTTTCTTCTGTTGTTGTTGCCGTGTTGCAATCGTAATTTAACCGCCGTTTGATTTAATTGTCCGAGTTCTACCCCCCCCCCCCCCCCCCCCCCAAATACTATCGAGTTCACTCTTTTATCAGGAAGCTGGTTTGCACAGTCCTAACATTGTCCCAGCTGGTCAGGTGGCAGACAACCGACAAACAAGTCAGGAATAATGGTTATTTACTTTGGAAACACTTCCGAGTGTGTCATTTGCCGTTGGATTAATGGAAGCGACTGACACAGAGTAGTTTTTTTTTGTTTACACACTGGATAATACACTCTTGATAACTCGCACTTCTCAACAAAATAAACTACCTACACCAACGGGGGGGGACGGTGGGGAAATTGGGAGGTAAATAGGTTTTTCACTCGGGTATAAAAAAAAGGTTGTCTCACCCACCTTGTTACAGAGAAGTATTAGCACACAGCAACTCCCTCCCACTGTGTCCCGCGCTGTGCGAGGTAAAGAGGAAATCATTACAGGCAGTAGGATGGTGCGAATCAGCATTCAGACAGTGGTGTGTAGACCTATATATATAGCGTGTGCAGATCTGCACCTTCAGGATTTGCTGGAGAGGGGAAGAGCTTTCCCTCGATATAACATTTCTCTAAAATCTAACTTATATTCTAAAGACGTCCTTCCATGGCTCTGGCTTTTGTGGCCACTGTTTTTAATATTGCAATCCTGCAGAATAAACCCCCCTCAACCCCCGGCCCTCCGGGTTCCCACTCGCTAGCTCCTTGTGATATTTTTCCATTATGTTATTATTCCTTTAGTGTAGGAATTTTTCTAAAAAGGAGAGGAAAAAAAAGGTAGTTTAGTGGAAAAGATTTTTGACCCCAAAACAGGCATTTAAAATACCTCCGTTGCCCAAACCTTGAATAAATGCGGTGAGTTTCCTGTGATCCCGACCCGACGCAGTGTGTGGTTCACAAATGCTGGTGAGTAAAAGTCACAGAATGGGTGCGTGTGGAATGTTGTTGCATTTTTTTTTTATTGAGGGAAAAAAAAAGACAGAAACTTCTATCAATTCCCGTGTCGTCTGATAGAAATGGGAGAGTGAATGTGCGGATTTTGATTTTTGCTTCTTATGATGTCATTAAATGGAAATGGTTTTAAATAAAAGGCTGTGATCAGTATGGAACTTGGCTTGTTCTCTCTCTCTCTCTCTCTGTGTCTGTCTGGTATCAAAGAGGACCTGGGTTTGATTCCCCCGGCTGAGGCGAAACATTAGGTAAGTTGTTTTTTTGACTTTACATGCCTCTGTGTTACCTTGCAGATAATAAGTCAATTTGGTTGTAGAGTCGATTGGTGGATCAATTCTAGGGGTAAACCTTCCTTTTTTTTGTTAAAATAAATAAAAGGTGTGGTCACTCGATCCACGAATGTCTGTATATTTTGTGGGTGAAAAGCACACAGCAGCGTCCCACAGTCAAATCGCTTTACAGTACGTTCTGTGAAGCGCTTTTGAGACGACTCAATGACGTGATGAGGAGCTATAATCAAAAAGCAAGGATTATTACTGTATCATCAGATTCAATTTAGAATATGACCCAGAGATAAGCCTTTTAATACTGTACGTATACACAACTGCACTGTGCAACGACTTGTGTGTGCGCGCAGCGCGCGCCAATCGGCTGCCGCGTTTCACCCCACAAATATATACGCAGGCAATTCGACTTTACAGTGCATTCTGTGAAGCGCTTCGAGACGTCAAGAAAACGTGAAAAGCCGCTTTATCAAATGCAAGGGATGTTTATTTATTATTACGGTGTGCATACCCGAGTCTCGGCACTGCCCGGGGGCCCCCACTCTGCCTGGCACGCTTGTTTTAGGGCATTCTTAGGGTAGGAGACGAGTGAAAAGCTTGTGTGTCTACTGCTGACAGCCGACCTATCAAATCATTCCAGTTCAACTGGAGGCTGCTGCTCGCTGGGAATAACGAACGTGTGGAGATGATGTTTTTTTGAAGCTAGGCCTTTGGCTCTGTTTGTAAATGAAGACGCGAAGTGGGGGGCACCGAGTCAGGGCTTCAGGGGTTGCTGTTCCCCCTCCACCCCCCCCCCCCCCCCACCACCCACCTCCTTCTCGTGTCTGTCTCTGGGACGTTAGGGCTTGTTCTGCGATGTGTTTTCAGACTCCAGGGTTACCTTCCGCCACTTCGCCTCTGCTCCTCGGCTGACGTTTGAAGCTAAGCTGACGGTTGCGGCTTCTTTTTCTTCTTCGTCTTCTTCTTCGTCTGTTTGCTCCCGACGGTCAGAAGCCGTAGGTGGGGAAGTCTCACCGGTTCCTTCCACTTCTGACCGTACCAGCCTCGGACACCGAGGTCTCAGCCTGTGAGGGACTGGATTTAAAAACGGTAAGTTTAATTTAAAAATAAACAATAATAAATCCTTCTTGTCTCACTCGTGCTTTAGCCACCGCCCCCCACCCCCCACGCCCAATAGCGCCTTTTCACGTCGGGAGGACGGGCGGCAAAGCTGGGGCTGAGACTCTCCCGCGCAGAATCCTCCCCTCACCTGTGGGTCTGTTCCGTTGACTTGTTCTTCCCTCCGCTCCGCCTCTCGAACATGGCCACGAAAAACCCATTGGTCAAGGTCTGGTCCGGAGAGGCCCTGAGACACAGGGAGCCTTCGGAGAAGGTGTCCAGACCTCGGTACGGCCAGGAGGGCATCAGGTTCACCAGCCTGCGGGGGGGGAACAAGCCACTCGAGTTCAGCGAACGGTGGAAAACTGTCGCCTGTTCAGTCAAAACTCTGAACACAGCACCACGTTTCCTGGAGCTCGGTGGTTACGAGCTCTCGCCTCCCCAGTCAGGGCGAAACCTTGGACAAGTTTTCCTCACTCCACACACACACAGACACACCTGTGTTTTGCCTGGCAGGAAGAAGGAGCCTGGCTGTAATCCCAATTAATAATAATAATCCTTGCATTTGATATAGTGCCTTTCACATCTTCTAGACCGTGTCTCAAAAGAGTTTTCACAGAATATACTGTAAAGTGAATTGACTATAGTTGTGGGCGAAACGCGGCAGCCAATTGCACACAGCAGTGTCCCACATTGAAATGACCAATTTATTATTATATTTTTTTTGTGGGGACGGATTATTATCAGGCGTGTGTGTGTGTGTGTGTGGGTGGAGTAAGGGAATTTGCCCCCAAGGTTTTCGCTCTGATTTAACCTGACCTGCCTGGATTTGAAACACACGGGTCCTCTCGCGCTTGTCTCTAACCCACTGAGCTACAGTAGGAGTTCCAGTACGGTAAGTGACGAGCTGGGGTTGTCTGACCTGAAGCTCTCCCTGTGTTGCTGCAGCACCTCACGCACCACCTCCTCGTTCTCCTCCTGATGGACCGAGCAGGTGGAGTAGACCACGCGTTGCACCCGGGGGAAGCTGAGAGCGTGGCACAGGGCTTTACGCTGGAAGCTGGACAGCGCCTGCAGGACGCCCCGGCGAGGCAGACTCCTCCTCCTCCGTCACCCGCTTCAGGCGGCCGACGATTCCTGCGTTGGGGGGGGCGGGGGAAGGAGGGAGAGAGGGAGTCAAGGCTGAGGAGCAACTAAGCGATCAAATCGTCCATAAGAACAACAACAACAAATGACATTTACCTAGCTAGAGTTGGCCCTCCCCACCTACTGTAGGTCACTCTCAAAGCGCTTTGCACCATTTACCGTGAAACGCGAGCGACTGTACTTTGTGAGCGAAAGGCCAGGTCAGAAAGGGGGGGGGGGGTCCTCCTCAACGCGTCAGCTGTAGAGTCCAGTTCTGATCTACAGCTTGTTCTCCCCGCCCCCAACCCACCCACACACACACATATCCACACACCCTGCACCCCACTAACGCTGGCGGCCACTCCTCACCTGATCCGCTGCAGGAGGGGTCCAGCAGTAAGTGACTGACCTCCTGGTACTTGGAGTCGCCGGGGGCCACCAGCAGGAAGTCCTCGTTGGCCAACTGGTGGCAGGTGACTCCGGCTCGGAGCAGCAGCGTGCCATCGTGGCCAAACGCTGCGTGTCCAGGTCAAAAGGCAAAGAGCTTCCTTCACACACACACACACACAGACACACACACACACACACAGACACAGAAACAATTGCTGATTCCACTGGGTATTCGATTTAATAATAATAATAATAATCCTTGCATCTGATATAGCAGCTTTCCTTCTAGACTGTATCTCAAAGCGCTTCACAGAATATACTGTAAAGTTAATTGACTGGATATATATATATATTTGTGGGCGAAACGCAGCAGCCAATTGCGCACAGCAGCGTTCCCCTCCTCCCCCCCCCACCCCCACACACACACACAAACAAGTCGTGGATTGAAGTGACCAAATTATTATAATATTTTTTCAAGGGATTATTATATTATCAGGCGTGTGTGTGAGTGTGTGTGTGGAGTAAGGAAACTCGCCCAAGGTTTCGCCCCAGGAATCGAACCCAGGCCTCTTCGCTTACAAGGCGAGTGTCTCTAACCACTGAGCTACAGTACTCCCTGCGCTGCCGCGTCCTTATGAACATCCTTCCCCTCAAGCCCCTCTCACCCTTTGTTGTGGAGGATTCCAGCGAGGTGACTTGTCTTGTTCCCGGGGAGCTGCACAGGCATCGATCACATGCGATCCTTGGGGGGGGCTGAGAAGATGTGCTGGCAGGCAACTGGCCTGGGGGGGGGGTGGGAGGAGGGGGGGGGGGGAGGAGGAGGGAAACAGACAATTTTGTTACAGAGTCTTGGGAACAGGCTCATTCACTCTCTTGCTTGCTCACACTCACTCACTCTCACACACACTCACTCTCACATGCACATTCACTCACAACACCACACACACACTCAATCACTGACTGACTGACTGACTCACTCACACACACTCACTCACTCACACACACATTCACTCACACAACACATGCACTCACAATCACTGACTCACTCACTCACACACCACACACTCTCACACGCACTCACACACGCACACACACAGCCTGCAGTTTACCTTGTCCTGCAGTATGATGTGTCCTGCCGTGTAGAGGAAGTGTTGGTGCAGGTCTGTGGCTGGAGGAAACGCCAGTAAATCAGGCAGGTGGAGGTCACAGATAAACTGTTTTCCCTTCAGGCGTTTCAGGTCGTCCACACTGAGGAAGAGAAGAGAAGAGCCATTAGCTGCCCAGTCACTCAGCCACCAGCAGCAAACGTGCTCACAGCAACGTCACACAGACTGCCATTGAAATCGCGGAGCTCCTGTAGCTATAAAAACTATAATGAATTCGTCATTTTAATCCACGGACTGTTTGTGTGTGTGTGTGTGTGGGGTGGGGGGGGGGGGGGGAGACGCTGCTGTGCGCGCAATTGGCTGCCGCGTTTCGCCCACAAATATATATATATATAGATATATACGGTCAATTCAATCTGCGAAGCGCTTTGAGACGTCGATAAGATGTGAAACAGCCGCGATATCAAAATGCGAGGATTATTATTGTTATTGTTGTTGACGGGCCAGGGAACCCGACAGGGAGGGAGAGCGAGGAGACAGAGAGAGAGACCCGCGATCACCTGGTGGCTCGACCGGCGGTAAACAAAACCGTCCCGTCTGAAGTAGTCGATCACGTCGTCAGGTGTTGGTTTTCAGCAGGTTCACCCTGACATAGCGAGGCACCTTGCAAACCTGCCAGAGGGAGAGAGAGAGAGAGAGAGAGGAGACTGCTGAAAAGGGATATGGGACACGGGCAGGTAATGGGAGTTGAGGTACAGATCAGCCATGGGTCCTTATAGAAATGGTAGGATAGGCTCGAGGGGCTGAATGGCTTCCCCCTGCTCCTATGTCTCAAATCACAGCTTCAGAGAAGGTTTTATATAATAATGATAATAATAATAATCATTCAGGGACATCCTCCTGACGTGGAAGGCGCTGTACAAGTGTGGTTTTGTTGTTGGTTTAATTCTCCTTAGTTTGATGTCGCGCTCTATAAAGCGTCGGGGAAGGGCATCCGAAACACCTTGCAGATTTTACTGCCTGCATTGTGACTGCGTACGCGCGCAGGCAAATACAACGCCCAGCGCGCATAGACGCACCCACGCGATCGCACAAACGCTCGGCCAACGCAGCACACAACGGCCAATCCCAGACTCCGTACCTTGGCTGACGGAAGCTTTGCTCGCGATGAGTTCCTCGTTGCGGCTAACTTTTCCTTTTGATCTTCAAACCGGGCGAGCCGCTGACTTCAGCTGCGAGCGATGCTTGGTGACGATCACCTTCCAGTTGCCGCCGCACTTCAGGCCCTTCCCGAAAAGCAGGTCGTACACCAGCCACCTTCCGCAAAGAGAGAGAGAGGTCTCAGTCACACACGCCCGAGTGACCACATTCCTGCCACAGTCAGTGACCACCCCCCCCCCCCACTGCCATTCACCACGTTTATCACATCAGTGCCAAGCTTAAACGATAATAATAATAATAATCTCTCCAAAAAAAACACAATAATTAATTGGTCATTTCAACCCACGTACGTTTGTGTGCACGCGTGTGTGTGTGTGGGGGGTGGGGGGGGAGGAGGCTGCCGTGCGCAATCAGCTGCCGCGTTTCGCCCACAAATGTATATATATATATATATTACAGTCAATTCGCTTTACAGTGTGTCCTGTGAAGAGGCTTTGAGACAGAGTCTAGAATCTATTTGCTATTATCAAGTACGAGGATAATAATAATTATTATTATTATTAAATTGTTCCCAAATCCTGTATCGCTCCGGAGACAGTGGGTCCCACTTCTCTCCCCCTGACGCTGTACGTTTCCCCCCCTCTCCTCCCAGCCGATCGTAACGACAATAAATACCTTGGCCACGCTGAGCTGTAGCTTCCTTCTCCTGTTTGAGCAGTTTGGTGGAGCCGATGATTTCCTCCAGGACGCCAGCGTACTTCAGGGTTTCACAGACCAGCGCGAAAAGCTGCTTTATGTTCTGTGCGAGAGACCGAGAGAGCGAGAGCGAGATCAATCAGAACCGCAGGCGAGGCAGCCGAGAGAGAGAGAGAGAGAGAGAGAGAGAGGACCCGGCTGAGACATCAAGTGCGCTAGCGGTTAGAGCGCTCGACTCAACTCACAAGCGCGACAAGACCCCGGGTTCGATTCCAGCACAAAAGGTCGGGAATAAGTTTCCTTACTCCACCCACACACACACACACACACACACACACACAAAAATAAATACAGTAGTAATAACTCCAATCCCACTTCAATCGTACATACAATGGCTGTGCGCGATTGGCTGCCGCGTTTCGCTCTCCCACAAAAATATATACGGTGTATTTATATATATCTATATATATCTATACAGA
>JAYJKW010000374.1:0-39035 GCA_035084275.1 Hydrolagus colliei
TGATGGGAAATGGAGAGAGAGAGACGTACGTTTTTAATGTCCTTTTTAGGCTTTCACACTAAAAACCACGTTAGTGGGAAGGGGTTGGTGGGGGAGTGGGGAGGGGAGAGAGAGACAGCATCACATCACCCAACTGCCCTGTACTTAATTGTGTCGCTATGTCCCAGCCACTTGCAAGACGTGGGTGTGAGTTTGACACTATAATAAGCCACAAGACAGACAGATAGATAGAGACAGACACTCTCTCACACACAAGTCTTGTGTGTTTTCATTAAGGCTCACCAAAAATACCACTAAAGGCAGCAAGACCAGTGACTTGGTTTATGAAAATAAACACTTTCTCATTTATAACAGTCGATGCAGTGATTTTTTTCGGGTGGGGGACCTGCCTTGGACAGAGAGAGTGAGAGAGCAGCTGGATTGAGTGAGTGACTGAGATTGATTGAGTGAGTGAGTGAGATTGATTGAGAGTGATTGAGTGAGTGAGTGAGTGAGTGAGATTGATTGAGTGAGTGAGTGAGTGAGTGAGTGAGATTGAGTGAGTGAGTGTGGATGGGGGGGGGTGTGTGGGCTGGGTTTATATAGCGTTTATTCGCACACTTACTAATATTGGGGTCTCCATTCGCTAAAATCAGGAGACTGGACCACAGGACAGGGCAGAACAGAGAGGTAAGGCTGGCAGGGCTGGCAAGGCTGGAATGTCTCAGGTGGGATCTGTGCCTGGGCATTATCCCAGACTACCCACAGCCGCTAGAGTTTTAGAAACCTTTTAGCGAACGTCACCGGGCGCGGATTATGACGAAAAATCGCCAGGTGGGTGGGGTGGGAGGGGAGGGGGGAGAGGTTAGCCCCCTCCTACACTTCACAATGTCTCTGATCAGAAACGGTTTGTAAATTGGTGGGAGTGAAATATTATGGGAGCAGAGAACAGTGAGAAAAGTTCAAATCATTTCACCCCAGGACTGTGTGTGTGGTTAGTGAGTGAGTGAGTGAGGGAGAGAGGGAGGGAGGGAGAGAGGGAGGGGAGTACAGGGAACACATAAAAATAAAACCTAAATTTTCTTTAAAATATATAGTTTTATTGACCTGATCTCTCTCTCTCTGTCTCCCTCTCTCATCCTGCAGAATGAATCACAACTGTGTCTACTTTGATTTCTTTTTCTTAGGCACAGAGGCGCTGTTCTAAATTCTGAAGTTTTTTTTGGAAAAATAAATAAGAATAATAATCCTTGTACATACAAGAATATACTGTAAAGTAAATTGACTGTATATTTTGTGGGCGAAACGCGGCAGCCGATTGTGCACAGCAGTGGCTCACAAACAGTCGTGGATTGAAATGAACAATTTATTATTAGTTATTTTTTGAGGGATTATTATCAGGCATGCGGATGCTTCCACAAGGTTTTGCCTTGCTGGGAATCGAACCCAGGTCTCTTATGTGTGTGTATATATATATATATATGTGTGTGTGTGTGTATATATATATATTGCTAAAATTTACATTTAACACTTACCATTTGGTTCTACATTGTAACGTGACTCAAATCTTTTTTCCTAAAAAATATACTTAAAGAGATAAGCATTGTATTATTTATGTAGCACAATTGTATTATATCATTTTCTGAAAATTGAGGGAGTTAGAGAATAAGGTAATCACTGTGAATGTGTGTTTTGCCCCATTTATGTTTTAAAATGTTTCTCTTCTAAAATGTATCATTTTGTTTGCATTCGGTAAAGCTGTTGTTAAGTTTATTAAAGTAAACATTTTTTAAAAAAATGATAAAGTTCATTTGTTTAAATAATGTGACCAAATGTTGCGATAGAGACAAGCGAGAGGGAGAGTGGAAAATTGAAGATTTAAAAAAAAATCAATTAAACAATATTATGTACACATATAAAAATATATAATTGGTTTGAAATATATTTTAAATTTGTTATTTTATATTTAGATAATTATTTTAGCTACATATAGGAAATCAATGAAGTTTTTAAATATATTTATATAAATATTAATTATTTTGATTATAATTATATTAGCTTATACACATCTACAAGTAATTAATAAATAACTAATTTGTGTACGAATACATGTAGTTGTGTGTGTGTTTGAATATACAGTATAAAGATATATTTAGAGGGCGGTAGAGTGAAATAACGTCGAAACATGGGCAATGTTTCCTTGGTCCACACGCCTGATAATAATCCCTCAAGAAATAAAAAATCAATAATAAATTGGTCATTTCAATCAATTACTGTTTTTGTGGGGACGCGGCTGAGCGTGCGCAAATGGCTGCCGCGTTTCACCCACACATACGCAGTCAATTCACTTTACCGTCTACTCTGCGAAGTGCATGATATCTCGGCTGAAAAGGCGCTGTAATCAAATGCAAGCCTCATCATTATTATCATACATGGATCTGTTTAACATTTTAATTTTTAAAATGCTAATATAATCCTATATATCAAGTGCAAGGATTATTATTAGTAGTATATAATAGTAATATTATACACCTGCAAAGATGAATAGAGACACAGTAAATTAGTTTTTTTTAAAAAAGCTGATGTGTGTGTGTGTGAGAGAGAGAGAGAGGAGGGGGAGGGAGGGAGATCGTAAAGAAAGAAAAACTATTTTTTTAAAAATAATAAAATAATAATTAGGGGAAAGCAGAAAAAACTATTTCACCAACTTAGACAGTAAATGAGTATAATTTTTTTATTAAAAAAATGCTTGGTGTGTGTGTGTTTGTGTGAGAGAGAGAGGAGGGGAGGAGGGAGTGAGAGAGAACATAAAGAAAGAAAAACTATTCATAAAATAAGAATTAGGGGAAAGCAGAAAAAACTATTTCACCAACTCATACAGTAAATGAGTATTTTTAAAAAAATATTTATTAAAAAAAAGCTTGGTGTGTGTGTATATATGTGTGTGTGTGAGAGAGAGAGACGGGGGTGGGGTGTGGGGTAGGGGGAGGGAGGGAGGGAGGACATAAAGAAAGAATAACTATTAATAATTAAAAGCAGAAAAGAAAATGTCCCTGAAGCTATTTCACCAACTTCCTGAACTTTGGTAACAATGTAACGATTTTTCGGATACATTGTGTCACGTGCCCCGGGAAGTCATGTGACAATCTGGTTCCACTCTCCCTGACTCCTCCCCCCCCTCCTCCCATCTAACACAGTTGACCATGTCTCTGGCTCTGGTCCTCCTCTCGGCCTCTCTCCTCGGTCTCTCTCTGGCTCTCACCCCCAGGGACACCCCGTCCCGGGAGCTCAAGGAGCTGAGCGGCCGGTGGGACTTCAGGGCGGATCGATCTGACACCAGGGACCGAGGATTCCAGCAGAAATGGTACCGGCGGCCGCTGAGGAAGGTAGTGTAGTGACTGTGAATGGCTGTGGCTGATGATATCAACGTGCTGAACGATAAGAATCGCGCTGCAAGTGGCCAAGCCCTTTGTGGTTTGATGTATCTCCCACACTCTCTCCGAAGCGCTTCGCGGAACGGACCGTGGAAGTGAAAGTGAATCGACTGTGTGTGTGTGTGTGTGTGTGTTTGTGGGCGAAACGCGGCAGCCGATTGCGCACAGCCCTGAATTGGTTTTTTTTATCTTCCGAGGGATTATTATCATGTGTGTGTGTGTGTGTGCGCGTGTGTTTGTGTGTGTGTGCGTGTGTGTGTGCGCGAAGTAAGCGATCTTGCTCAGGTTTTCGCCCTGACCTGCTGGGCATCGAACCTGGGTCTCTCACGTTTAAGGCCACACCGAGCTGCAGGGCTCCCACCTTCCAGCCAGATAGTCCCAGAAAGGGGGAGTTGGGGGGTGGAAGCATATTCGATTAGAATCAGAGGAGAAGGCTTAATCAGCCCTACCTCCCCCACCTTCACTTCCCCCCTCGCAAGCCTGTGGGTTAGAAGATGATAGCCGACCTGTAGCTCAAATCCAGGACCTCGCCCAGTAGAGCACGACTCTGGGGTAGAAGGGTGGGAGAGTGGGGCACATTTCGAAAGAGCCACATTCAGCACGATCGGCCGAAGGACGAAATCCTGGGCCGTAAGATTCTGCAAGTTCCTTTCGCAGTTTCCTTACTCCACCCCCCCCTGCTAATAATTCATAAATAATTAATAATTAATCCCACAAAAAATTAATCAATAAAATTGCTCACTTTGATCCATGACTGTTTTCGTGTGTGTGTGTGTGTGGGGGGGGGGGTGGGGGGGGGTGGTGGGTGGGGGGGGGGTACGCTGCTGTTGCGCAATTGGCTGCTGCGTTTCGCCCACAAAGTAACACGGTCAATTCACTTTACAGTACGTTCTGTGAAGCGCTTTGAGACGTCTAGAAGACGCGGAAAGCTGTTGCATCAAACGCGAGGATTAATTTGATGATGATTATTATTAATATTATTATTGACTAGACGGGGCCGGTGATGGACATGCCTGTGCCCGCCAGCTACAACGACGTGTCTCAGGAGAGCTGGCTGCGGGACTTTGTGGGCTGGGTGTGGTACGAGAAGGAGGTCTGGCTCCCCAGCCACTGGCTAAATCCTGGTGCCAACCAACGAGTGGTGCTGAGGGTGGGCAGTGCCCACTATTACTCTATTGTTGTAAGTCGTATTTTTATTGTCTGTCTCTCTCTCTCTCTCTCTCTCTCTCTGTATTCTCTCTCTCTCTCTATCTGTGTACTCTCTCTCTCTCTCTGCGTACTCTCTCGCTCTCTCGTTTTGGAATATAACCAAACACTCACGAGCGCTTATCTTTTGTAGTCTTAATCTTAACTCACCCGTTCACTTTCCTATCTTAGAAACTCCTCGATTTCTTTGAACTGCTGTAGTCGTATTAATCACCTCCCGTCTTGTAAAGTCAGCTTTCCCTACGCTCCGTTACTCCCGCGAGAATAACAGTCCACCCGTGAGAATAAAGGGGTCGGCTCCTTCCCCTTTAAACTGGCCGACAATCAACAACAACAACAAATTACACTTATAAGGCGCCTTTCACGTCGGGAGGACGTCCCAAGGCGCTGAAATCGAGTCGATCCCTCGTTCCTTTGTCGCGCGAGTTCAGCTGCCGCGATTTGCCCCAGCAAAACCCGCGCGGGGCCCCCGCGCTTCACTGTAAAGTCCCCGTGAAGCACTTTGCGACGCGGTAATGATTGCCGCTTCACCGTCCCCCGCTCCAGGATGGAGTTTCTTCATTTAAGAACATACTGCGAAGCGGATTGCCTGTATATCTGCGGGCGAGACGTCTCGACGATGTGACGGGGGGGCGGGGCTGCGATAAAAGGCAGGTTTATGATGATTTACATCGTCATAATAATCCCCCCCCCCCAAAAAAAAATTACATTTAAATCTGCTGAGATGAGGAGGAGGTGCGGCTACGGCGTTGGGGCTCCCTCTGGTGTCGGAGGCGAGCACTGCGGCCGCCTCTCTGTTTCGGTGATTGCGTCCGAGTCGAGTCACGGCGAGTTACTTAACGCTGAGACCTGAGTTGAGCTGACGGTTAATGCTGGATGCCCCATTGAGTGTGTGCTGCGTTGTCGGAGGCACTGTCCTTTAAGTGAGACGTTAAACCGACCCCACCCCCAACCCAACACGTATTTCTCCCCCCCCCCCTCCCCCCCATGCCCTCCGCCCCCTCCCCCCCCACCACCACCTCCCTGTCTCTGTACCTGTTAAAAATCCCGAGGAGCTTTTTGGGGGGAAACAAATAAAATTAATCGTTCGCTTCGAAGGGCTGTTTGCGAGGACGTTGCCGTGTGCCGGATATCTGAGGCATGAGCCGACAAAACACACAGTCACTACACTTGGGAGAGGCAATTTCCACGTGGGGGCGTTGGGTAGATATTTTGACGAATGTGGGATGTGCCGTAAAGAGCCGGGGTGTCTTTGCTAAGCTGTTCTGACTCGAGCTGCCCCCCCCCCCCCCACCCCCTCCCTCCCCCCTCCCCACCCTCGGCCTCCTCCTTTCAGTGGGTGAACGGGATCCAGGTGATGTCGCACGAGGGGGGGCATCTGCCGTTCGAAGCCGAGGTCACCAAAGTCATCCGGGCCAATGGGAGCGCGCCCTGCCGGCTCACAGTGGCCGTCAATAACACACTGACCCTCCACACACTGCCTCCCGGAACCATCCTGTACCAGAACGACACTAAAAGGTGAGGAGTGGGGAAGCATTGTGTGTGTGTGTGTGTGTGTGTGTGTGTGTGTGTGTGCGTGTGTATGTGTGTGTCTGATGTGGGAGGGTGGGTCGGTTGGAGAATAGTGCATACAATACAGTGTATAAAACGCAATCGCTCGCTGCTTTTTCCAGTAATTTGTGGAGTTCCTGTAGCTCAGTGGTTAGATTACAGGTGAGAGACCTGGGTTCGATTCCAGGCAGGTCAGGGCGAAACCTTGGCCGAGTTTCCTTACTCCACACACACACACTCTCACACACACACACACACACACACACATGATAATAATCCCTCCCCCCCCAAATATTATAATAAATTGGTTCTTTCAATCCGCGAGTGTTTGTAGGGGACGCTGCCGTGCGCAACTGGCTACTGCCTTTCGACCACAAAATATACGGTCAATTCACTCGATAGTATATTCTGTGAAGCGCTTTGAGACGCCTAAAAGACGTGAAAAGCGCTGTGTCAAACGCAAGGATTATTATTATCGTTATCGTTAAATCCTGTGAAGCGCTGATGACATCCTCCTGACGTGACAGGGTCTGTATGAAACGATTTATATTCTGCATTAATCTCTCCGCTCGCTCCACCCTCAGGTATCCTCCGGGATATTTTGTGCAGCAAACGTACTTTGACTTCTTTAACTACGCCGGGATCCACCGCCCCGTCCTCCTGTACACCACCCCCGTGGTTTACCTGGACGACATTATCGTGGTGACGGACATCGTAGGACGCATGGGTAAGTCACCTGCCGCTCGGCCTCCCCCGTAGCGTAATGGTTGGCGCGCTCGCCTCGCAGGCGAGAGGATCCGATCATTTGTATCGGAATGGCCTTGTATTGCCTTGTATTGTCCGGTAATAATAATAATAATAATTCTTGCATTTGATATAGAGCTTTTCATGTCTTCTAGACGTCTCAAAGCCTTTCGCAGAATACACCGTAAAGTGAATTGTTTGTATATTTGTGGGAGAGCGAAACGCGGCAGCCCATGGCGCACAGCAGCGTCCCCCACAAACATTGTCGTGGATTGAAATGACCAATTTATTATTTTTGGGGGGAGGGATTATTATCAGGTGTGTGTGTGTGTGTGTGTGTGTGTGTGTGTGGAGTAAGGAAACTTGCCCAAGGTTTCGCCCTGACCGGCCGGGAATTGAACCCGGGTCTCTCGCTTGAAAGGTGAGGTGCTCTAACTACTGAGCCACGGGACTCCACCGTACGATACAAAATGACATTGATACAGCGCCTCTCAGCGCCGGGAGGAAGTAGTAACTCGAAGCCCAAGGCTCCAATCTCTTTTTTTTGTTACCACTCCGCCCAACCAACCCCCCCCCTCCTCGCCTCCCCCCCCCCCCGCTCCCCCTCGTACAGGGATCGTAGACTACAAAGTGTTGGTGAAGGGGGGCGCGGAGTTCTCCGTCTCGGTGACCTTGCGAGATGACACGGGTAAAGTGGTGGCGGAAAGCACAGACCAGCCCACGGGGCAGCTGAAAGTCCCAGGAGCTGCCTTGTGGTGGCCGTACCTGATGCACGAGCGACCGGGATACCTGTACGCTCTCGAGGTGAGAAATCCCGTGACCGAATCACACTCGGCACGAAACAGCAGCAGCAGTAACAACAACAACAACAGCAACAGCAGCAAATCGTCTTTGAAATTCCTTTCAATTGGAATCAGAAATAATAAATTGGTCACTTCACGAAACACGCGGTCGATTCACTTTACGGTGTATCCCGTGATGCGCTTTTGAGGCGTCTTGGAAGACGTGACAAGGATGCTTTTTCAAACGCAAGGATTATGTGGTTAGAGCCACTCGCCTTACGAGCGCGAGACCAGTGTTCGAATCCAGGCAGGTCAGGGCGAAAACCTTGGGCAAGTTTCCTTACTCCGCACTAATAATCCGTCCAACAAAAACCACAATAATAAAATTGGTCATTTCAATCCACGACTGTTTGTGGGGGACACAAGCGCTGTGTGTTTCAGCCCACAAATATACAGTCACACTTTACAGTGTATTCCGTGAAGCGCTTTGAGACGTCGATAAGACGTGAACAGCTGCGATATCAAATGCAGGGATTATTATTACTATTTGCTTACCAACCCCGGCTTTGCGCCTCGTCTCTTCAGGTGTCGGTGAGGACGGAGAAAGAGGTGGACGTTTACACTTTGCCGATCGGAATCCGCTCTGTGAAAGTCACCCGGACGCAGTTCCTCATCAATGGGAAACCTTTCTACTTCCACGGAGTCAACAAACACGAGGATGCGGACGTGAGCCATCCCGATAATAATAATGATGATGAATCAGTAAAAAAAAAAATCAGTAATAATTCATCAAAAGTGATAGCAATCAGTGATGATGTTCAGCCGCAGTAAATACTGAGAGCGGAATCCTGACCGGCTCCAAATCACGATGAGCGTTAGTTAATCAGTGATCGTGAATGATAATACTAATATTATTCTTATTCCCCAAAAATGCATAATAATAAAAATAGGTCATTTTTAATCCACCTCTGTTTGTGGGCGGGACACCGCTGTGCGCAGTTGGCCGCCTGCCGTTGTTTCGCCCACAAATATACAGTCAAATTCACTTTACAGTATCTTCTGTGAAGCACTTTGAGACCGGTCGATAAGATGTGAGAAGCGCTACGTCAAATGCAATTACAGTCAAAGCCCGTTTATCCGTGACCCGATCAACCGAAACGTCCGTATAACCGGCACCTCCAAACAAGAAGTCCCCATTCGATTAACCGGAATTTATCCGGCACAATATTTTTTTTTAATGTAATTTTTTTTGTGTGTTTTCAGCCTAATAGTCTACGCGCGCTTTAACCGGCATTGGTCAGGTCCCCAGGGGGCCGGATAAACTGGCTTTTACTGTATTATTATTAAGTGTTAACCCTGTCTGTGTCCCCAGGTCCGTGGAAAGGGACTGGACTGGCCGCTGATTGTGAAGGATTTTAACCTGCTGCGGTGGTTGGGGGCGAACTCGTTCCGCACCAGCCATTACCCCTACGCTGAGGAGATCATGGACATGTGTGATCGGCACGGAATCGTGGTCATCGATGAGTGCCCGGCAGTCGGCATCCGCAGCCCGTGAGCCACACCCTGCGCTGAACTCTAACCTCCAGACACACTGACCAGTCCCCCACGGCCCCACTGAGGCTCTGTTCTTATAACAGTTCTTATACATGAGTGGAGCTCATGTAGCCCATTCGTTAAGAGCACACTCACTCGCCTTACAAGCGTGAGAGACCTGGGTTCGAATCCAGGCAGGTCAGGTCAGGGCGAAACCTTGGGCAAGTTTCCTTACTCCACACACTTACGCGCGCCTGATAATAATCCCTCCAAAAACACAATAATAAAAATTGGTCATTTCAATACAAGAATGTTTGTGGGGGACGCAGCTGTGCGCAATCGGCTGCTGCGTTTCGCCCACATATATATATATATACAGTCAATTCACTTTACAGTCTATTCTTGTGATGTGCTTTGAGACATCTCGTAGAGGTGAAAAAGCGCTATATCAAATGCAACAACAACAGCAAAATTACACTTAATAGAGAATGCCTTTCACGTAGAGAGGACGTCCCAAAGCCCTGAACAGTCAGGTGGGGACCCGAGCAAGGGAGAGGTGCGGGGTAGGGGGGTTAGGAGGGGACGGAGAGCAAGGGAGAGAGTTAGGAGGGGACGGAGAGAGTTAAGAGTGGAAGGAGCGAGTTGGGAGGGCAGCAGGAGGCAAGGCAAAGGTTTATTATTGTATTACGCTATATTATTACGGGGTGGGCTGTAATATTATAGGTGCGTTTGACCCCCGAGTCCTTTTCCGTTTGCCTCTCAGGCTGAGCTTTGGGGAGAGATCGTTGAACCGGCATCTGCGGGTGATGGAGGAGTTGGTGCAGAGAGACAGGAACCGACCCTCTGTGGTGATGTGGTCTGTGGCTAACGAGCCGGCCTCCAGCCTCCCAGAAGCTGATCATTATTTCAAGTGAGACACCAGAGAGCGAGCGGTTCCGATGCGTGCTTTTTTATTTTTTGTGAACGTCAGTGTAATTGTCAATGTAAACAGCTTCTCAGGCAGTGTGCGCGCAAGTCCGAACCTTCTTAGAGAGGCAGAGTGTGTCAAGAGACAGATGTTTTAATGTTCCCTAAATTTTCAACATTGAATTCTCAAACTCTCTCTCTCTCTCTGTCTCTCTCTGTCTCTTCCACCCTCCCTCACACCCTCCCCCTCGCCCCCTCACAAGGCTCATCTCAAGACCCTCCTCTTCGACCTCACTTGCGTCTCACCCTCTTACCCCTCGCCCTCACCTCCCCTGCCCTCCCTCCCTCCACCCCTCCTCCTCCTCCTCCCATCCCAAAGCTCAGTCCAGCCACTTGAGATGCTGTGTAAGTGTAGTGCGTTGGGTGTTGCGTTGGTGTTCAAGGCTCGGGGTTGACTGTGTTCTGTGTACACAGGACTGTCATATCTCACACGAAAGCCCTGGATCCCACCCGGCCCGTCTCCTTTGTCTCCAACCAGGACTACAGGCAGGACAAGGGGGTGAGAAGCGACAGGCTCACGAGGCCAGCGTTTTTCATCAGACGTTTCCGAGTGACCATTTTTGATTTTCGTTCCCTGCGGTCAGCGTGCCGGAGATTGTGCGTGTGTACGTGTGCGTTTGTGCGTGCGTATACGTGTGTGTTTGTGTGTAATGGGTGTTGTGTTTGAGTGCGTGTGTGTGTGTGCGCGTATGTGTTTGGTGAGGATGCTGTGTGTATGTGGAGAAGATGCAAGGCAATGGAGCCCTTGGAACTCAGTGGTTAGAGCACTCGCCGTACGAGCGTATTAGACACGTGTTCGAATCCAGGCAGGTCAAGGCGAAACCTTGGACAACTTTCCTTACTCTGCGCGCACACACACACACAGACACACACCTAATAATAATACTACCTCCCCCACCAAAAAAACCACGATAATAGAATTGGTCATTTCAATCAACGGCTGTTTGTGGGGGACGCTACTGTGCGCAATTGGCTGCCGTGTTTCGCCCACAAAATGTACAGTCAATTCACCTTACAGTACATTCTGTTGAGCGCTTTGAGACGTCAATAAGATGTGAAAAGCGTCATATCAAATGCAGGGATTATTATTATATGGAGAAGATGCAATGTGTGTGTGTGTGTGTGTGTGTGTGTGTTTGAGTGTGCGCAAGTGTGTGTTATATAATGTTGTGTCTCTGGTTTGCCTGCCCAGGCCCCCTACACGGATGTGCTGTGTGTCAACAGTTACCTGTCCTGGTATCATGACCCCGGTCACCTGGAAGTCATCCAGGTGCAGCTGAACAACCAGTTCGAAGACTGGTTCAACCTCTACCACAAACCCATCATCCAGAGTGAATACGGAGCAGACACTATCCCTGGCTTCCACAGCGTGAGTAACGACGACGACAATTTACACGTATATTGCGGCCCAGAGCGCTTGTCAGGCGGTGGAGGGAGGTGATCTAGGGACGGTCGAAGAGGAGAGGTGAATTAACCCTGGCCTGGGCATCTCCGAGGAGCCCACCCAACCCTGTGAGGCTTCTGTGAGCTTTAGTGGTTAGAGCGCTCGCCTCACAAGCGTGAGACCTGTGGTTCGAATCCAGGCAGATCGGAGCGAAACCTTGGGCAAGTTTCCTTACTCCACACGCCTATAATAATAATCCGTCCCCCCCCAAAAAAACGCAATAATAAAACTGGTCATTTTCAATCCACGGCTGGTTGTGTGTGAGGGACACTGTCTGTGCGCAAGCTGACGTGTTTCGCCCACAAATATATAGTCGATTCACTTGACATTCACTTTCTGTGAAGCGCTTTGAGACGTCGATAAGATGTGAAAAGCTGCTATAATCGTGCAAGGATTATCATTATTTAGTCTGATTTTCTGCTGTTCAACGGTTATTTAGCGATAACGTAGGGAAGGAAGATGTTTCTAAAGCTCTGTATAAAGCGTTGTACGATTTTGTAGGTGAGCGCGACAGCCTAGTTTGAGCACAGCGACGTCCCCGTAAAGCGAGGGAGGGAACGAGCGGTTTAATCTGGGATGTAGACTTGCAAACCCAATACGTTACTGACAATAGCTCTCTCTCTCTCTCTCTCTCTCTCTCTTTCTCTCTGCCTCCCCCCCACTACGCAACCCCCTCCGTCCCCATCCTTGTAGGACCCCCCGACGATGTTCACGGAGGAGTACCAGCAAGCCGTCCTCAAGGAATACTTCACCATCTTTGACGCGAAAAGGAAAAACTATTTGATCGGGGAACTGATCTGGAATTTCGCCGACTTCATGACCAGTGAAAGTAAGCAACGCTTTTCACTCTGCAGACTGGGCCTTTTTAAGGCAACTTCCTGGAGTTTTTAACCAGCTGAACAAGAAATACCGTTAAAAAAAAAAAAAATGACAGTCATCGAGGCGTCTCGAAGCTCTTCATATAGCAACAACGGCTTGCATTTGCGGAGCGTAAAGTGGATTGACTGTACATTTTGTGGGTGGAATGCAGCAGCCAATTGCGCACGGCTGTGTCCCACGAACAGTCGTGGATTGAGCGGCTTGAATAATCTAATAATAATAATCCGTTACATTTGATGTACCGCCTTTATCACGTTCTCTGGACGTCTCGAAACATACCGCAAAGTTAATCGACTGTAACGTTTGTAGGTGAAAATGCGGCAGCCAATTGCGCACCATAGCTAAACATCCGTTATTTCTTTAGGGGGAGTCGTCTCTCCCCCACCTCCCCCGAAAGTCATTCAGCAATCAACTTTAACAACTGGGTGCCTACTTACTACTTGGTAAACAGCCGTGTGGAGTAAGGAAACTTGCCTAAGGTTTTGTCCCACCCGGGAATCGAACCCAGGTCCTCTCGCTATTATTGATTGAAGATTGATTGGCGTTTCTTCTCTTCCTCCTCCTCTCCTCCTCACCCCCACCAACCCCACCCCCCCCCCTCTCCTCCTCCCACCGGCTGCAGGTACCACCCGCGTCGTCGGAAACAAGAAGGGGATATTTACGCGCCAGCGGCAGCCCAAGTCAGCCGCCTTCCTCCTGCGCGAGAGGTACTGGAGACTGGCGAACGAAACCAGGTACATCCCTCCACGGGACACATCGGGCGCCTAGTGACACCTCAGACGTTGGCTCGCTGAGACGTACCTGCTCTTGTTCCACCAACATTTTTTACAGGGTTTTACATTAGGGCGGGGGCAGCGGCTGCTTCAGTGCAAAGCTGTTGTAGAGCAGTGAGTAGCTTTGTGCCCTCTCCCCCCCCCCCCCCCCCCCCCCCCCCCCACCACCATTAGCTGACCCCGGGGTGTGGATCCTGGCTTGTGGAGAGTGCGGGAGAGGGAGAGAAGAGCGTAAATGATGATAAGAATCCTTGCATTCGATCCGTGTGTCTTATCACGTCGTCGAGACGTCTCAAAACGCTTCATCAGAATACGCTGTAAAGTTCCGTTTTTTTTTACTTAAGGTGATATTTCAGCTGCCTAGCTGAGCTTTATTTTATAACCTAGTTCCGAGAGACGCTTTACACGGGATTAATGTTTACACCTGCATAAGTATTATTGCGGTACAACTCGCTTAAGTCGTATCAGGCCATTTGATAACGATTTGCGTGAGTAATGGGAGATTAATAACGACAATACTTGTATTTGACCTAGCACTTTTCACATCTTATCGACGTCCAAAGCGCTTCACAGTACATACCGTATCGTGAATTGACTGTATATTTGTGGGCGAAACGCGGTAGCCAATCACGCACAACAGCATCGCCCACGAATAGTCGTGGATTGAAAATGACCAATTTTATTATTGTGAGTGTTTTGGGAGTTTTTTTTGGGGGGGGGAGCAAGCGGAGATTGGATTATTATTAGGCGCGATTTTCTCACAAAGCACAAAAGAATACAGGAGCGCAATGAAAATTGACGCGCTTCTCTGAACCGTCGTCGAGGGGGCGACGGGGCGTGTGTGACTTCTCTAAAGATATTGTTAGGACTTACTATGTGAGTGTTACTGTGCACTGTTGAATGTAAACGCTGCCTTATTTTAACAAGTGTTACTTTTCAGAGTTGACCTACAAGGCCTCACACACGGTCATTGTTCAGTGCTCCGAGATGCTTGGTGCTAAATGCAAGGTGGTCTTGTTGTGACTATATTATAGATGTCAGTATCTGGCTATTCTTTTATCTTTGTATATATATATTAAAAAAAACACAACATCTTACACTATGAAATGTAATTCTCAGGTGTTCTGTCATGTACTGTACATAGTTTGCAACTTGTACTATGTGCAAGAAGTTGAATTGGTTTTGCTGCTCAGCAACTTTTTAAGTGGTGTAGTGATTGTCTTGGTTATTTGTGTTTTGCTCCCCTGTGTGTGTCAGTGTGACTATGTAATGTGTGTGTAAGAGCATGCAACTGCGTGTGTCAGTGTGACTACATAGCTGTGTGTATGTGTGTGTGTCGTGTGAGCATGTAACTGTGTCTGTGTGCGTGTCAATGTATGTCATTGTATATGTTCCAGTTTGAATATGGGACTGTGTGTGTCGGTGGGTGTGAGTATGTGAATCTGAGTGTCTGTGTGCGTGTGGGGTTAGGAGAGGGGAAGAGGAGGAGGAGGGATGAGTGGTGTGAACTCATCCGTGCTTTGCTTCATAGTCCGCAGGGGGGCGGTGGGGGGTAGGACTGATTTCGATGATGAAATGCTCAGTTCGTACGAGTGTGAATTACCCGTATCTGTGCCCAAAAGTGTGTTTGCCTACCTGTGCCCGTCTGCCAGCCCGTACACAGCGAGAGCTCTCGTATCCAGTAGCCGGCCTTCCCAAATCCGTTTATACAAAACAGTGCCAGAAGAGCCCCAACAGTGTAGATTCTACATTTTATTTCATACGAAAAAAAATTCTGTGCAATGAATACTTATTCATACATATTTACAGGTTGGTAGTTTTTTCTTTTTTGCCATCTCAGCGCAAAAAAAAAGAATCGTATTCCTGAAACTCGCATATAAAACATTTTCTCTCTCACCTGTGGCTGTGGACAGGGGGTTGGGAGGGAGGGGGGGGGGGGGGGTGGGGGGGGGCTGAAATACCCAGAAAGTCCGCCTTTTTTCGTTTAAAAGAAATTGAAGTCCACTTCTCTTCGAAACAAAAGTCGTAACACGTGCTCGCAAGCTTGAAGCCGCGTCAATAAATTAACCTTCGATGGAAAACATACGATACAGATCAAGAAGACACAAAGACACATCACTTTCTGCCATGCTAGATACAGTTTTACAAAAATAAAGAGCATTTGTCACCCTGCAATTTCCCACATTGAATTGATAGTTCTCAACAGTGATTTTGTTGTGACACAAAAAACGTTTGGTTTGATTTAATTTATTTTGTAATCAGAGGATTGGGGGGTGGGGGGGGGGGGGAGGTTCCACAAACACGTGGACCGACTCCGATATGAGCTGTTGTTTTAGTGATACACCGATCGGCACCGGAAATGATTACCTCTCCGTTATCTTTAATTACAGTACATGGTGAGCAGTAAATATTGGCTGCATGCTAGACAGTGCAACAGCAACAAATGACTTCTTGAGGGACAAAGTGGAGGGAGGGAAAGAACGAGTGAGAGCGAGACAGATAGACAGAGAGAGAGAGGGAGAGGGTGGTGGGATGAGGTGGGGAGGTGTGGAAGGTTGAAACAAAACAGGGTCGCTATTGAGCTTTTCCACTTAGATCCACTCCCCTCCTCTCCCGACTCAAACCCAAAGCATGAAGTGACACAGAATTTTAATTAAACCTTCCGCCACCAGCCACTCCTCCCCTCTCCCACGGAGGTGGGGGGGGAACATTAAATAAAACTGAAAATAAATTTTTTTGAAACAAAAATAAAAGGACAGGCTGAAACCAATTTGGATTAAATGTGTTAAAAGTGATTAAAAAAACACTTATGCTCTTACAAACATCTGTGGAAATATAGTCACACGCTATATATAGTATTACTGCACAAATGAGTTGAAGGAAATGAGCGCAAGTGTTATCTACATCCAAGATAATAAGTATTGGTACAGATCAAATCAATGCTGTGTGATCTTATTTTTGGGAGAGGAGGCAGGGAGAAGAGGTTGGAGGAATGTTATAATAACAGTACAGACATTCAGTGGTCTAGCCATCTGCAGTTTGGGGAAAGAGATGAACTAACATTAATGTACAGGCAGGAATTAGCAAGTATAGAGTACTCTGTCCAGGACTCAATCCTCGAGACAAGCTTTAACATTCTCAATCGCTCCCCTCAACCACGTCAGGACGTGGAATCGCGTGCTGTAGTCTAAGCTTTAGTTTGCCAGCAGTGCATTTAGAATAATCCTTGCATTTGACCCAGCACCTTTATCAATTCGTCGAGATGTCTCACAAAGTGTTTCACAGGAGGTACTGTAAAAGTGGATTATTGACTGTATTTTTGTGGGTGACACGTGGCAGCCAATAGCGTATAGCAGTGTCCCACAAGCAGCCACGGAGTGAGCGATCGATTTTATACGCAAGTTGTTGTGTGTGGGGGATTATTGTTGGCCAGGACACAGGGGTTGGTGGGGGGGGGTAGTCATCTTAGACTACGGGATCCCGACTTTGGTGGGGGCTTGAACCCGCAAACTCCTGACTCAGGGCAAGAGCGTTACCCACTGAGCCAGGCTGACATACATTTACAGTGTAGAAAGGCTTTTCAAACAAAAGACAAGACAGGGTGTTAAGGACACAAGATGAAAGCACAGCCAGGCAGCTGTTAAGTGTTTCCAGAAATACTGCTTCGCATAAATTGCATGTTTCACATGCGCAGAATTTACTCTAGCAAGCCCCATCACCCTTCCACTTTAGGATTCATTTTGGGGTTGATGAAGCCCCCACAAAGGGCATATTGTCTACCAGCAACGATGATAATCCTAATAATAATGATCCTTCCGTTTGCCTTATCACGTCATTTGAGACGTCGCTGAATAATGTAAAGCAAATTGTTTATTTGGTGGGCGAAATACAGCAGCCAATTGCGCACAGCTCTATCCAACAAACAGTTGTGTATTTAGTGACCAATAATTTTTTTGGAAAGGGTTTATTGCCCCTGTAAAGCGAGACGCTAATAAACTGGGTTTCCGACTTACTGCTAGGTGAACAGAAGTGTTGAGTAAGGAAACTTGCCGAGTGGGAATCGAACCCGAGACAAGGATTCTAACAGCTAGACTGCGGTTCTCTCTATTCTTTCATACATCTTCACACCTTTAGCTTAAGAGTTTCCTGCGTCGCACAGGAAGGGAGGTGTATGTAGTAAATACTTTTGCGAGTGCCATCACAGCATCTAATCCGGTGGCTAAAAAAAATTTACGGGGTCGGGTAGATGAATCCCGTGCATGTAAACGCCATTGGAGGTATTCTAAAGTCCACGCTATACATTATGCTGTGGAGTTCATGTACAATAATACAAGCATTGAGAGGGAAGCGGTTATTGAAACCAATAACAAGGTCGGTTGACAATAACACACACTTCCCCCACCCCCACTCAAAGCACTTTTTGCCAACACAGTCAAGCAGGTTGCTTCCAACAAAACAAAAGTAACTTCCTTCTCGGGAAATCATAAGCTACTCAGGGTGGTGGGGGGAAATTCACAAAAGGCTGTTCAGGCCTAAAGTCCCTTCAAAAGAAAACCTTACAACACTCGATGGTTCAGATGGCTTGTTTTTTTTTCAAAAAAAAACTTCCTCTCACTAAAATCCTATTTACATTGAATTTGGATCAAGTATTCATCTCCTTTTA
The DNA here is from genome assembly GCA_035084275.1 of Hydrolagus colliei. Classification (NCBI taxonomy): domain Eukaryota; kingdom Metazoa; phylum Chordata; class Chondrichthyes; order Chimaeriformes; family Chimaeridae; genus Hydrolagus; species Hydrolagus colliei. Next base: position 17,955 of record JAYJKW010000374.1, read on the forward strand.
TTTGCTCCCGACGCACACACAATTTTATTAGCGGTCTCATATGGCGCGTAGGCTATGGGGGGGGGGATACCTTTGCTTCAAGCAAGAGGCGCTGCAAAACGCACTGAGATGCGTCAATCAGGAAGGTGGTGGGGGGAAAATGGAGGGAACAGGGATTGGAGAGGAAAAGGTTTTCTTTCTCCAGAGGATCTGGACTGCCCGTGACTGCGGAGTGAATTAGGCCTACTCTTAACGTCTCTGACCAGCGATGTAGGCGAGCGGTCAGAGGGGCGCTGAACAGGGAAGTGTACAAATGACTCTCTTGCCCTCCAGTTTTCTGGCCGAATAGACAATCGTTTTTGAGAAAGAGGCAGCAAGAAGATATGCAGACACTCGGAACAGACGCTGCCTCGGTCATATCAGCCCTTGGGTTTGTGGTCTCCTTGGTTTTTCACGCGGCAGAGAAAAAAAAAATTGCTTATAAACCCATCTTGAAATGCCCCATAGCCCAAAATTAAAAAGTCAAATCAAATCTTCTCGTTTATTTAATGCCTGCAAACGTATTCAATATGTGGAGGTGGGAAGCGGGAGGGGAGAGGGGGAGTGGTGGGTGGGTCATCTTATTACACCAAAAGGGAAACAAAATGGGGCATCTCTCCACTTAATACAATCTACTAGTCCGTAACAGTTGCAGTATTAAGGTGGCATGGTTACGGAAGCAGTGGTCACATCAGTCCAGATTAGTCCTGCTCCCAACACATTGGCACAGTGGCATTAAAACAGCATTTTTACCATTCATACATTGAAAGTGCACAAGAGCCTCATTCAAAGGAAAGCTTTAACACGATCAAAACAAAATACTTCTTATAAATAGTGGAATGCAACACACAAGAGGGGTGAGGGGGAGGAGGAGGGAGGAAAAAGAAATGATACTGGGATGCCTTGAAATGAATTCAAAGCGTCTTTACCTCTTAGCAGTCTATACAACCACCTAATCGGATGCAGCTCAAAGTCAATCAATCATTGGCTGCACTTGATTTGGAAAGACACTAAAATCACTCTCGCAGTACACAAGGGTGACCAGACCGTGGGCAATCTCTGCTCTCAGTGCGTTGGGCCTTTGTTAAGGAATGTAGTCCCACGTTAATCCTGGTTACTCTTTGAGAACGTGGATCACCCACCATTGCAAGACAAAGCCCTATAACAGGTAGTGTTGTCCTAGCCGGACAAGTGGGAAGCCTTCCAAGACGATGCCTAGATTGGCAAGCGACAAGGTTTTTGTTAGCTGATTAAACTCCTAGCAGTTTACCTCCAGAACATGTTGTCCCAAGACAACCCATGCCCTAATACTTTCTGGGGAGAGAGAGTGTTACTCCATTAGTAGACAAAGTTGTTTCTTAAACCACGGCCCTGGGGCTTTTCCTGCGTGTGTCCGCTACCCGGCTGACCCATTTGCAGTCGAGAGAGTATCTAAATCTACTTTGTATTTTGTTAATGAATTAACTCGTCTTACAATTCCAGCCAACGTGACTTGAGACAACCTCATCTTGTGCAGTGCAAAATGGTGCTGCCCGCTGAGTGGCTGCCTAGTAGTCTACATTGCCTGCAATGAAAAGGCAAAATCCAACATGCGCTTGGAAAGAGCAGGCCTAGAAACCTAACCGTAATAAATTCAGGGCAGCCTGACTGCTAAGCACCTTTTTATACACCCAAATTCTCCCTCTCACGTTCTCTCTATACGTATATAGAATTTTAAAAAATCATTTTATCCTTCAAAAGGTGAAATATTACCGTTTCCCCCCCCCACCCCCAACGAGCACATTTGAGACAAGCGATAGATACTCTCTCTCACCAAACCATTAAAACCAACACCATAAAATGCGCTTTCCCTTTCCATTCTCTTAATATGCCTGCACAAATTATTTCCATAAACATTGTTAATAAAAAAAACAATGACGACAGCAACAACTGTGGAATTAGAAGAAGGCACTTTCAGCCACGCCTTAAACTCAAGAATCGCAATGAGGGAAAGGAGAGAGAGAGAGAGGGGAAAAAAGACAACACGTTGCTTTTCTATGCCCCCCCCCACCCCCTCACCCCCTCCAACCACCCGCGCCCCCCCCCCCCACCCCGCAAAATAATAATAATAATAAATACCACTTAGTGTACGTAACTTTCTCTCAGACCTTCCATTGGGGGGGAATGTACATACATTTAAAGCTTGCCTTCCATTCGGTTGGGTAAATCTTGAATCCTCAGTCCTTCAAGGCAGGGTAAAAACCAGGATACCACACAACAACAAATATTCATCTCTTTTTCTTTTTTTTAAAAAAAAATTGGTGCTCGATGATTTTTTTTCTCTTTATACCATATACCACTTGTCCCCCCAAAAAGAACAAGACTACTGCCAAACAGGCACCGTGGAGGCAGGTTCTCTGGGTGTGTGTATGTGTGTGTGTGTGTGTGTGTCAGCCTTTCTCTGTTGTTTTTGTCGCGGGTTATTCACCGGCTATTCCTGTTTGGTGTTGAGCTGCTGTTTCCAGGCTTCGTTCAAGTAAACCAGTCGTTTGTAGTTGATGATGAGAAGGACGACGTTCAGGGTGTACAAGGTGATGCAGATTATACAGAAGTCCTTCAGCACAAAGTACAGGATGTAACTGAGGTACGCTGCGCCCACCACGGACACGATAGACGATGTCATTAAGATTAAAGCAGCCATTGCACTCGCTGTCATACCTGTAAAAAAGGAGGGAAAGAACGACTGGTCACAGACTGAAAGAGCACTCTGATCTAAAGCTACCACACGCCTTACACATCTACTCTACGCCTACGAAACAGTCACTGCATTTTACAGTAAATTCCTATCAAGCTCCTCCCGAAGAAAGGTGTTCCACCAGAGATCATGCCCCAGAAGCTTTGGAACTCTCTCCCCCAATCCCTCCGCTTTGCCCCCTCGTTCCCCTCTTTTGGATCACGAATAAAGACCTTCCTCTTCGTCCATAATTAGGGTCACCTCCTCCCTGCCTCCAGCTTGGCATCAAGCTCCGCCAATGTTAAGCGCTGTGAGATGCAAGTTGTTGTTGCACTACACTACGTTTGATCGAGAAGTCAAAGACTGTCGTGTATTTTACCATGTGTGCCATATAAAAAGATGACTAGCAAGGTTTGCCATGGGCAGATTCTGCAAAACCAGACCAGACCATTGTACCAATAAACAATCAATCACTCAATAAAAATTACATTTATATAGTGACTTTCACCTCCGGAGGACGTCCCAAGGCGCTGAACAGTCAGGTAGGGACCAGAGGAGGGTGGGGAGGGGTCAGGCTACGGGGAAGGAGAGTAGGAAAATTGACTGTATATTTGTGGGCAAAACGCGGCAGCCAAATTGTGCAAAACAGTGTCCCACAAACAGTCGTGGAAGTGGGGTTAGGCGACAAAGGGGTGAAAGAGGGTGTAAGGGGAGGGGTTGGGGTAGGGGGAAGGAGAGCAGTAAAACCGACTGTATATTTGTGCGCAAAACGCAAAATGCCCCAAAAATAGAGTGACTATAGGGGCTGGCACACAGCACTTGCAAAGAGTGCCCATCACACAAGTCGCTGGAAGTAAAATCTTCCATTAGAATAACGTCTTTTTCTTCTTTTGAAAGAAAATACACGCAAACAGACATACAAAAAAAAAGCCAATCTACATTTCCGGATTTTATTTGACCAAAATGCCTCTTTGTTAACACTGCGTTCGTTTATTTCTTCTTCCCCCATTCCTAATTGGATCAGATCAATTTTGTCCACAAAATATACAGTCAATTCAATTTACAGTATGTCCTGTGGATTGATTTGAGACATCAAAATGGCGTGATAAGGCATATGTCAAATGCAAGGATTATTATCCTTATCAGAAAAGCAAAGTACTCACCCAATAACATCTGTAGTGTGTAGAATATAAGTCCATATATACTATTTGGCTGATTCAAAGCACTATCCGTTCCAAAGATGATTTCAACCAGGCCAAATCCTCTGCCCCATCTGCAACACATGATGAGGTAAGTGGCATTACAGTGACAGACACAGGACCACGAGTGAGTGCCTCCAACGCTGAAAAGAGCGAATGCCCAAGGAAATTCCATTTACTGTTAGAAGCAGAACTATATCAACCGCTCTTATTGATCTTATAACAACAAAATTGCACTTTCATTGCGCCTTTCACATCAGGAGGACGTCCCAAAGCGCTGAACAGTCAGGTTGGGCGCGTTAGGGGAGGGGAGGGACCCGAGCGCGTTAGGGGAGGGGAGGGACGGGTAGGGGGAAGGAGAGGGGGAAGAGTTAGTGGGGGAGCCGAAGGCGCGGTCGAAGAGGAAGGTCTTGAGACGACCTTGAAGGAGGAAAGGGAGGAAACGAGGCGGAGGGGCTACAAGATGGAGTTCCACAGTGTGGGAGCAGAGAGGCTGAAATCCTGGCCGCCAATGGTTGGGCGGTGGCCTGAGTCTGCTGAATGGAGGGTGTGGGTAGGCTGATAGGGAGACAGCAGGACAGAGAGATAGGCGGGGGCAAGGCCGTGAATGGCTTTCAAAGTGAGGACGAGGATCTTGAATTCGATCCTCTTGAGGATGGGGAGCCAGTGGAGACGGGCGAGGGTGGGAGTGATGTGGTCGCGAAGCCTGGTACGGGAGAGTACACGAGCTACAGAATTCTAAATGATCTGCAACCTGTGAAAGGAGGCGCTGGGAGGGCCGATGAGGCGAGATTTCACGTAGTCGAGCCTGTAAGTGACAAAAGGCGTGGATGAGAGTTTCGGCGGCAACATGGGGAGTGAGGTAGTGGCGGAGTCTGGCAATATTGCAGCATAAAAACCATATAATTGCAACATAAAAACACTCCAGCAATTGCGGAGATTTTAGTTGCTTCTTAACACCCAAAACCTGACTGTCCAGCGTTCTGGGATGTCTTTCCGACATGAAAAGCCGCGCTACAAGTGTAATTTGTGTAAAGTGCTGGATCTATCACAGCCACCCCACCCCCAGGTGCCTGTTTGTATCTGGGTAAGCATGTTCCTTTCAATGTCAATGACATGACCCAGCAGGTTTGTGTATTTGTGTGAGAAATGCAATATTTAATGAGTAATACATATTTAATATACACACACACACAAAATGCTATGGTTTGCTTTTGCCTTATATGAACCAAGAGGAGATGGATGCCGGGGTAAACAATATTGATTTAAAAACAAATCTGAACATGACCTATGGTAACATTCTTCGTCTACCTCTTCTAATTATATCCCCAACCCCCCCCCCCCCCCACCCACCCTGCTCTTCATTTATGTTACCCTGCCCTTGCTGGATGTCTATTTGACCTTATACCCAAAAGCTCTTATTGATCAGATCAATAATGGCATCAACTCTCCCTGCCCCAGGAACGTACCCTCACAACACCTTCGCTCGCACTTGAGGCGCAAGACATCGTGGTGAATATTTAATTTCGATTTGCAGAGTTTTCAGTCTGAGAGGGCGGGAGGCAAACGCCTTCAGGCTTAAGAAAGTTCAGGGTCTGTGAAGGACAACTTCAGAGAATATTCCTTTGCACAATGGATAATGAATGGTTGGTACAGAGAGTTACCAAGCATGCAGCTGGGGCTAAGACATGGAGAGGATACATTTAAGGAGCTCAGTGCTGTGACGGGGGAGATGTCAGGATGGGTATTCTTACAGGGCGAGTTCCAATGGGTCTTTATTTTGAACTAATCTCACCTTTGCATACGATTGTTGATGCATTCGAAAACGAGAGCATGCGGAGATTTCACTAGGTCAAAATGAGTCCAATAAATGGGGATGGTGCGGTATAGAGTCTCAACGTTTCACTAAGAAAACTGAGTTGAAAGTACAAAACAGAATCGAAGCCTATTCTTAAAAAAAATGATGCTTCAAACAGTATGTTCATCCACAAAATACAGAATCTCTACATTGTACATCACCACCAGTGACGTGCTGAATTCTTCCACCTTCATAATAATAAGCCCTAGGTTGGAATGACTCAAAAGTCTTTCATGGGGCATTTTTTAATGTGAAGTGACTGTGGATTACTGTAGGCAAATGTAGCAGTCGACTTGCACCCAGCAATATCCCACAATCAGTCATGAAGTGAATGACTAACTTGTTAAAAAAAGACCTGGGGGACTTTCTGGCCAAATCAGGGAAACTCCCTTCTCTTTTCGAACAGCGTTACGGGATCTTTAATGCCTCGACTTAATGTTTCATACAACATGTGACCCCCCTCCACCCCACCTCCCCCATCTCCGTTAGTGCATTGGAGCATTAGCTTAGACTGTGACTCAAAAGTCTTGATGTGGGACTTGAAACTACAAACTTCTGATTCGGAGGCGAGATTGTTATAAACTGAGTCAGGCTGACACTCACTTAAAAGTGGGGGAGGAGGGAGGAAGAAAATGTTCCAACTGCACTAAATACTGAAATCTCAAATGTGTGCCAGTGATCCTTGCCCCTCCCTGAACAATATATGAATAAGTAAGTGGTAGAAACTTGAATTCAAATAAATATTTAGAACTAAACACCTGAGCAAGCAGTGTTGTGAACTTAAGGGAGAGGGTGGGGAGAATCAAACCTCTGAACCATATGCAATTTTTTGCGATAAGTAAAAAAGGACTGCCTGAATTGGAAGAACAAATTAAATTAACAGGCGGGATTGCGAGCCAAGATGGGAGTGTTAGGTTTGGATTATTTAATAAAAGCCCATTTGTACTAGTTTGGAAAGCCTCCACTGCCAATTCTATACTTGTGTACATTTTTTCCCAAGCAAAACTAGAGTTTGCGCTGTGTACAATGCACAATACTGTGTCCTGGCTGGCACAATCTTGAGGCTGCACTCATCACCTTTAAAACTGTAATCGCACTAAATTAATCCTCTCACAGCCGAGCTTTCTTCCGTACTTGTAGGAGTTACACGAGCCTACTACTTCATAAACTTCAGAGTCCCCCAAACTCGAGTCCCGATGATGATATGGTTTTAAAAAAAAGCAATAGTAGAGCTGCAAATTTTGGGGGACCCGTTCAAAATCAATGGTTCAAATCACGGTCCCCACCCCCAGCCAAGGTTGCCGGTTTCAGCTGAGAGGAGAAATTGTCCTGTAGCGAACCGGAGTTAGGGAGGGGGGAAAACAGGCTGATTCCCATTTCTGTGTCAGGCTCACACAGGAACAATGAAACGCTGGAGGAGGCTGACGTCAAGAGGCAGAGATTAATGCCAATGGTGAGAACAATTAAGAGATTAAAAAAAGTGACACACGTTAAAAAAACAAAAAAAAAATTTATATGAAAATGCCCCCAAAATATTTGCTTTGAAAACATGGGAGACAATAAAACTTGGAAACTATGTTAAAAACACACATAGCACTGGCAAAACACTTTGAACAACAGGTGCTTTTGATGCATGGCTGAGCTCCAGCAACCGAAGCACACAAGATAAATGGCACAGGAAACGCTGACAGGATTTCAGTCATTGCTTCCAGCTTGGTCATTCTCCCACTGCTGCTCCAACCACCCCCCACGCACGCACTACGCCCCCCCACGAACTATTGTGTACAGCCAGCCACTGAATATAGTCATTGGCATCTTACAAAGCCAAGCTTGCAATGAATACCGCGTCTCATTCCTGACTGCTGAGTCAGAACTAAACCGGGTACGCTCTTTCGTGCGAGCCGGAGTCATCTTGCTTCCAAACGACAGGAGTACTTTACAGGCTCCACGGTCCAATCCACCCTTCGCGCGGTCATGTTCCCCACTCTGGGGACCTCACCGTCTCTGTACCCAAGAGAATCCACAATCATCTTTGTGTAACAATCCTCCGGCGCTCCGAGACGCTGCTTCCCTGCCTGAAGGCTGCTGAACAAATGCAAGCTGCTGTTTGCTTCAACGACCAGAACTTAAGTTGATGCCCCTTTCTCTCAGCTACAAAAGGGAGAATAACTGCATAAAACATCTAGGCCAAGATCTAAGCTGCTGCAGCCACTTCAACAACCGGCCTGTATCAAGGCAGATTGAAACGCATTCAACTAACCCATGATATTAAAAGAAAAATCATGTTACAGCCTAGAATGACCTAGAAACAAGGGTGAATGAATGGTGTCATTACTTCCAGGCGATGAGGGAGTTGTTTCGCAAATGCTTGGATGCATTTGTTCAACGTAGAGGAACTTCTTCACCTCAGAATGAGAAGGTTGTGGGGTCAAGTCCTACGTGGGGATTTTGAGCTCAAGGTCCAGACCGACAATGTAATGCACTGCTGGGGGATTAGCTGCATTGTCAGATGTGTCATCCCTTCCAACGAGACTTGAAACCCAAGCCCCCTATCTATACTGCTTGTATAAATCAGAATGATTCGAATAGCAATCAAGGGGGCAAGGGCAATTCAATACCTCGAATCCATGAGCCCAAATTTCACCCAAACAAGAAGCACACGTGAAGGGCGCAATATTTCCAGCTCCAAAAAAGCTACAGTAATTAACAAGCTTCCGCCTTGCCACTGTACCAACAAAACCGCTACTATAATACTGCTCTGTAGGACAAGGGGAAATGAGACAGCTTTTTGTCTTTTTCTAAAAGCCTTGGTGCAATCTCTTGAAGTGATAAAACAAATTGGTTACTAGCAACGAAGCCAAGATCGTAACAGCCTTCGCTCGTTCACGGTTACTTTGTTCCTCTACCCATTCACAGGACTGCTACTCATAACCGTGATAGCACATTAGCCAAAACTTACTCAGGGCAGGAGGCTAAGGAAGTGTGCCAGTACTTTGAGAAGGTACAAATGTGCCTTATTTCACCTGCCCACTCACTCAAGCTCACTGGAACCTCTCTCTCTCTGTCAGTCATCAGCATTATTCACTATCACTGCTTTAATGTTAAGTTTTTAAAAAAATAATAATCCTTGCATTTGATACGGCGCTTTTCACATCTTATCGACGTCTCAACGCGCTCCGCAGAATATACTGTAAAGCGAATTGATTCTATTATTTGTGTTCAAATACAGTGAAAAAAAAGTTTTTTTAAAAAAACATCACAATGACAAGAAGTCCTGGCCCCATAAAACTGCTCATTCATTCACTTCATAGCTGTTTGCGACACATTGCTCAGCAAAAATTGGTTCACCCAAAAAATATTACACATTACAGTAAACCCTGCAAAGTGCTTTAAGATACTTTGTCCTCCAAGCGTAAAAGGCTCTACATCAAATGCAAGGGTTATTAGAACTATTATACCTTGTAGTCGAGTTAACAATGCCATCCATATATAGGGCAGAAAATCTTAAACGGGGGTCAGTCTCCCCCTTCAACAAAGAGAGCTGCAAGCTACCGACAGGGACATTTTTTGAAGCATACTACTGCAAGCTGTGCAAATGTATCTGATCAATCTACAACAGTTACTGTCCCACCCCATTCTCCCAAACCTTACTTCTGGTCAACCTGCATCTAATACTCTTTGTGATTAGTTAAGCGGGTTACATTGGTGGCACACATACTTGGGACCTCTCAAGTCTAGTCTGATGTCCTCTTAAGCGTGATTTCTGCTTTCTGCAGGTGTGAAAAGACACTCGCCTGACCTCAATAAAAGAAAACGCAGATATCAAACGTAAATGTAGATGTAAATTACCATCAAAAGCCTTGTTAGATTTTGTTTAAAAAAAAGCCTCAGGACGCTGGCATACTCGCATTCCGCCTACAAGACACAAACTCGAGCAAGCTCAGCCAGTCCTGTGCACAGCAACACGCCTACTACATCTTAGCCGGTTAAGTTCAGTTCAGCTCAGTGCTGCAGGCGGCTGTCTGACCCGCCTTCGTCTCTTAAAAAAAACCGACGAGCCGTTAGGAATGTCAATGAGACCATTGGGATTGTGGCGCTTTCATCTCAGTGGCACTTGTCACCCCGTTCAGCTGGCTGCTCTGCACCTCTGCCTCGAGCAGAATCAAGCGGCCCACACCCTCCATTGTGGGCGAGAGAATGCCGATGCCATATGACCTGCCTTGGCTTTGTGGGGAGAGAGTTGGGAGGAACAATAGCTTTGGGAAGGAATGCAGATAGTCTGCTTCTGTGCGGCGTCAAATTTGAGGCTCTCACGTGACGTCAGCCACCCTCCAGGACAGCATGATTTTGCCAGAGCTCTGATTGAGCCACCTCCCTGACAAAATACCTATCGCACCTCTAGCCGGGACCTGTTTGTTGGTTAACAGTGTAGGCCGAAGTGACAGACGGCACTGAAGTCAAAGCGAGAGGTTTTTCGATGAGTTTTGAAAGTGGACATGGTGGGGGAAGGGATTATGGGGACGCAAAGTGATTTTGAAATTACAGTTCTAGAAGATGGGCAAAGTGCCTGGAAGCAGCCCCACTCCCCCCCAAAAATCAACTCCTTTTTAAAAAAAATACCAGCTACACATTTCTGACTTGTTCTAACTCAGGCAGCCCTGGGATCTGCAAGCTGAGATCTGCATGTTCACTCAAAAGATACACTATAAAATAAATCCCGTGAAGCTCTCGAAGATGTCCCTCTAATGCGTGCTGTGTGAAACACAGGGATTATTTCTTATTAGGCGTCCTACGAGCAGCAGAATGAATTCTTCAACAGTGGGTGCCGCAGTTATTGGGCTGTGCTAGAAGCCGGTTTTCCAGGACTCGGCTTGGAATGCCGAGCTCTGATTTCACCGAAACACAGCTCCCAACATATATAGGCTGGATAACCCAAGTGGGCCATGTGGAGTCCCAAGTTTATCTTGCTTGCTTTCTGCTACTTGGAAGAGTCTGGCAGTTATTATACGTCCCTTCACCCCGACGATGGAAGGCTCTGAGCACCTGCCAAAGGTCCCAGGTCGTTTATTCCACTTTCCAGTCCATGGCGGAGACTGAAGCCAACTCTAGCACCACAGTCACAGGGCTAAGGTGGATGCGGATAGATCATTACTCACAGCTAAATTCATTCCCTTGTTGGGGTGTGTCAGCCTGTTGCGGTGCTCAAGCTTCCGGCTCTCGTTGTAAAGTTGCGGGTTCAAGCCCATCGGGCCTCGGTATTAAGCTGACACTTCCAATGCAGCACAGTGCGGGGGGAGGGGGGGGGCGGGTGCACGTTTGAATTGTCAACGACGCCATCATTCAGATGAGACCGAGGTCCGTCAGGCAGATGTTCAAGTGCTCCGAGACCCCGTCCATCTTGGAGGGCGCTATATAAATCCAAGTTGTTGTGGTGGCTGTTGTTAATGATCCCACGGCACTATTCAAAAAGGGACGGATGCTTCTGTCTCCCAGTGTCCTGGCCAACAATCCCCCAGATCAAATTGGTCACTCACTGGATGTCTGTTTGTGGGCCACTGCGGGGCGCAGTCGGCTGCCGCATTTTCGGCTCGCAAAACACAGTCACTCTACTTTACAGCGTACCCTGAGAAACGCTTTGGAGACAGCTCAACCGCCTCGCTGAGGCGCTGTGTCAAATTCAAGGATGATGATTAGTGGTTATTAGGATTATTTAACTACCGAAGGACACGAGGAATGATGAAAATCTCCACCACCGCTGGAAGCACTGAATCGCTCTGCAGCACTGATTTGTGCAGAGAGGATGTGCAAGGTTTTTTTTTCGTCTACTGCTGCGAATAAAACAAAAACTCACCCGCCACCCCCCCCGGCCAGGATGGGGATTAAAGAACAAACCTGGCCAGATGCATTTCCCTTCATTGTCAGAAGTGAGCTTGTGGCCAGGATTTCAAAATTAACCGTAGTGAACCCATAGCTTATTTCCATAGAGGTGGCTCAACCCGTCAACTTGCAAAGCTTTACTGTACTTAGGATCGAGTGACCGTGATCCACTGACTGAAGGAGAGTGTTGTTGTTGTCATTTTTCGTCCTTTTTTTTGGCTGGTGGTGGGTGGGGGAATGTGGGGGGGGAGGGGGGGGGCGGATTCGGGGTGAGGCTTTCCAACATGACAGTTGTGGACAAGATGGCACAAAGTCATGAGGTTTCCAAAATCGTTTCTAGCAATGAGGAAGTAAGAAATGAACTTAAAACAGATTCACTATCCGAAACATTTTGACAGAATTCGAAGCAACCTCCCACATTCCACTTTCTTTCTTGATTCTCCTTCAAACAGTGAATGCTCGTGGGAGGGGAAGGGAGAGGAGGAACTGGTTAGAGCAGCATATATCTTCATCCGGGAGTGGTTTGGGGATGGGGGGGTGGGGGGTGGGGGGGGTGGGAGTGGGGGAGTAACTGGTCAATACCATTTACCTAGTGTTACTTGCTTGTGTGGACTTTAACCAACCATTTAGCTTTGCTGAAAGCTGGGGTCATTAACTATTCTTCCCACTTTCATTTAAGAACTCACAATTTTTACCATTTTAGATAGATAACCTTAAAAGACTTTCTCTATCTTCCTCCACCCCAACCCCAAACAAGGCAAAAATGAAAAGAAAAACTTCCTTAGAACCATTTTAGTTTCTAAAAAGGATTCCACAAATCGCACAGTGACAATTTTAGATAAATTGATGTTGGGGGAGGGGGTGGGGGTGGGGTGTGGAGGGATGGAAAGAGAGAGGGAGAGAGGAGCACAGATCCACATTTGTGATCACCAATACATCCATCAAATGTACACAGTGGATTCCCCAAAAAAGGAGTGTCACTGTGGGGTAGGAGTGTCACTGTGGTCTAAGATGTCTCTGAGACTCCTGAAGTGTCCCACACAAGAGAGGAAGGTGGGGGTGGTGTGGTGGTGGGGGGTGGCAGTGGAGAACAAAAATCACCACAAGCTCTCCTTTAGACATGGACAGTGGAGATTCTCTCCTCGCTCCTCCCCCACCCAGCCTATGTTACGAAATGGGCCTGTCATTAGGAATTTAAGTTCCTTTCTTCTTCATTGCTGAAGTTGCCAAACTTTTTTTTAAGAAAAGTAAAACCAGGACTTCATGCCATCTTACCCATACCTGTCACACGGCGATGATATGCGGAATGAGTTTTGCCATATGATCCAGTCAAGTGAACCTTTGCAGTCCCAACGGCTGAACCTGGCCTTCATCTCTTGCTCGCTCACGACTGTAAATTATAAAAAAAATGAGTTTTCTTTTAAATACATCCCACATCTTAGGTCAAATCGATCAAAGTGTTTCCACCAGAGCGCTAACAAAGCAGCTAACTCCCACAGGCCACTTGATTCTTTCCCCACACAGGCTTATGATTGCTGATGTCTGTACTCTCACATTAAAGGTCCAAAGGTCTAGAGTTCAGTTTATTTCAAGCAAGTCAGAGTTCAATGGTTAGGCTCAATTTACATCCAGCGGAATGGCATCAAATCATCCAGAGGAATGGCATCAAATGGAACATTATTTTCAGTGAAAGAAACTGCTGTCGGACAAAGATTCCTTCAGACATCATTCATCTGCACTTCTAACTTCTAAGTTGGGGGCAATTCCCGAAATGTGCGCATATGATTCCACCCTAGATTACAATTCACCACCTTGTGATCAGAGCCCGTATCATTCAGTTCTGTCGGTGGCAAAACCAACCTACGAACTGCCCACGAAATCCTGACAAAATCCGAAGTAATCCACATTACCGAAAGCAAAAGCTGCAGCTGTGACTTGCAGAGGTCGCTTTCACAGACGTCTACCGCGTCTCTCTTTGCGCCCCCCCAACTACAGAGTGAAAAAGCACTTCAGCGTGTGAAGAATTTACAGGTCTGCTACAGGTTATCTCGCCGTTATCAAATCCTCTTTATCTATCAAATCACCGCCACAAAAATGGGTGCAACCTCCTGTCGCCCTGACTGTCCATCTCTCCTCCCCCCCACCCCCCACCACAACCCTTCCTGCCAACCACCACCCATCATCCCAACTGGCACCCGCTCCGTCTGCCCACCTATCTCTCTCGCCCACTGTCCGTCCGCCCGTTCATCACCCAATCTGTCTGTCTGTCTGTCTGTCACTCACTCTCATGTGTCTGTCACCCTCCACATCCCAGGCCTCTCTCTCTCTCTCTCTGGGATTGTCCTTCTCCCTGAATCTCTCTCTCTCTCTCTCTCTCTCTGCCTTTCTGACTACTCTCCAGCTCTCTCCCTGCCATCACACTCTGTCTCTCTGACAGATTTCTCCCCCTACCCTCTCCCCTCCTCCACCTACCCCAACACCTCAACCCTCACCCCCCCCCCCCCCCCCACCATTGTATATGTGTGGAGGAGGAGGGGGGGGGGGGGGGGGGGGGAGAGAGAGAGAGAGTTAGAGAGGGTCACAGTGATTGATTGAATGAATGACAGAGACTGAGAGGCCTATGAGATGGGGGGGAACCCCCTTCCCCCCTCCCCCCCCCCCCCCCCCCCCCCCCCCCCGGCCACAGGGCTGCTGCTGTCCAGAGACCCTCTGTCTGGCTACACAATGAGAGGGGAGATAGGCCTACACATCGCCCTCTCCTCCCCCTCCTCCTCCTCCTCACCATCATCCTCCACAGCCCCCTGGCCGCTGACCAACTCCCTCCCCTCCCCCTCCCCTTCCTCCCCTCACTCACCTCGAGCCCAGCACCTTGCTGCAGCTCATCCGCTCGCTCAGGTCGCACATGGCGTAGGCGTAGAGGGAGAGGAGCACCCCGAGCAGGCAGACGCTCCCTCGGGCTACTTTCTCCCAGCCGGGGATGGCCACTTTCAGGATGGGCGCCGACATCTTCCCCTCCCCTCCCTCCCTCCCCTCAGCCGCCCCTCCCGCCCTCCCTCCTTCCCGCCTGCCGCCGACGACGACCGCCACCACCACGACACCCCGACGTCGCGCCCTCCGATTGGCCGCCGGCGGTATTGTCTACGTCACGGCGTCGGCCACGCTCCTCCCACCGACGCCATCGCGTCGGCGACGCTCCTTCCTCGATGTCATCGCGTCGGGGACGCTCCACCCTCGACGTCACGGCGTAGGCGACGCTCCACCCTCCGCCCCATCTCACCTCATTCACCCCCCCCCCCCCCCCCCTCGCTTCGCTCCCTTCCACTGCGCATGCGGGTGCACTCTCACTGTAGCGGTGATGGTTGGGTGGATGGGGATTGAAATGGCAGATTGGATCATGATGATCAATAATATAAATAATCCTTGCCTTAATACTGAATTAATAATAACAATTAATAATAATTGCTGTGAGCGATTGGCTGCCGCGTTTCGCCCACAAATGTACAGTCAATTTGTACTTTACAGTATATTCTGTGAAGCGCTTTGAGACGTCTAGACGACGTGAAAAAGACGCTCTATCAAATGCAAGGTATTTTTTTAATATAGCAACCTTACCACGTCTTTGAGACGTCTCATAAGCACCTCCCGGGATATACCTTGAAAGTCGATCGACTGTAAATGTTGTGAGAGGAATGTGGTGTCCCACAGTCGTGGAATGGGGCAAGCCTATGTTTGATGGTTAGGGCGGATGGCTAACACACAGCCAGCTTGTTAGGCAGTGCTGGTAATGTCCACTTGCATAATAATATATTTGCCGTTGCATCCAAAGGACACACCTTCGACAATACAGCGTCAGAATTGGTCTGGAATTGGTCAGCCAAGACTGAGTTCAAATTCCCGACATTGAGTTTTGGACCCACAAACCCTCAGTGTGCGTCGTGGCTGAGCCTTGTTTGTGTTTATTAAAGGGAAGAAACTTCCATCAGCAAAATAAAAGTTTCAGGTTTCCACTGCTAACCAATGCATTATTTAATAAACAAGGGCAAGTGAGTTTATGTATCTTTTTTAAAAATCAAGAACACAATCAGCATGCAGAGTTAAAGATGGCAATCTAAACTGTGACCCTGGGAAACGAAAAGATGCAATGTTACATTCAGGCTTCCGCTCCAGTGCAATGCTGGGGAGTGGGGTGGGGGTGGGGGGGGTAGGGGGGTTGCTAAATTGTTGGAGCTGCTGGCCCTTGGGATAAGACCTTAACCCAAGGTCTTGTCTGAGCCAGGTTTAACCCAAGCTCCTGTTTAACGTCTTGTTGGGTTAAAGATGTTAAAGATTCTATGACCTAATTGGAAAATGAGGTTTTTTTTCCAGTGTGCACTGGCCAGCCAGTTACACCAGCCATTCACCACACAGCCATTTTGGGTGGAGGGGGGGGAAACCTTGCTCGTGGCAATATGGCGGCTAGGTTTGGCTGCAGTCACTACACTCGGAAATATTTACTGTCAGATGCTTCAACCTCAACAAGGTTCTAAGGTCTCTGTCCAGCAGCTCTCTCTGCTGGCAGGGATATGTAACTGCATTGAACCCAAGATAATAAGAGAGGTTCAGAGATGCACATGGTCTTTCAGCCCATCTGATCTCATCCTTATTGAACACTCAGCAAACCAACGCCTTATAACAGCTTCAAGCTGTTTCTTAAATGAGTTTCAGCGTTCTAGCCTGAACCACCCTTCCTGGGAACCTGTTCTGACGGGTTTATTTTGTCTCTGTGCTCTCTCCATCCTCCCCCCTTCTTTGATTCCTTTCTTTTACCTTCCAATTGGGGTGTTGTTCCCCACAGCGAGAGGAGTTGCTTCGCGGAGAGAAAAATAACGTTGCAAACTCTTCAACACCCACCTGAACACCTGCCGAGGAGACCTCAATTTAACTTCTCAATCTGAGGGACAGCACCTCCGGAAATACCTCCTCCCCTCCTCCCCTAATCCCTGTCCCCCTCTAGCATTGTGCTGTATAACCAGCCCAAATTGTGAGCTCAAAGGGGGTTTGATATAAGGCCTATTGACCAGGGAGCCAAACTCAGCCGGGCTGACAAAAGAGTTTCATCTGAAGAATACCCTTTAAGTAGTTGCTGATACCCAATCGGGTCAGTTGGGCATTTTTGTTGGATTTCAAGGACTAAGAGGCAATTGGAGTTGAAGTACAGATGAGCCCACAATCCAATAGTATGGCGGGACAGGCTCGAGGGTCTGAATGGCCTCCCCCTGTACCTGTGTTTCGGGGTTACCGAGTTCACCATCACCGCTAGTAAATTCTAACCGCTACTTTGAGTGTTCACACGCGTAGCCACGGCTGTGGACGTGGTCGGTGCATTGTTCTCAGCGTGAAAACAATTGGCTCTTGCTGTCTGTCTGTCGACCACTGGCCACACGGAGGCGCCCACACAACACTCTGTGCTTGTCACAATCCTCCACCATCACTGCTCGATCATACAAAGTGCGGCATTGCCTGACAGTGATTTGATGGTAAAAATCCTCTTCGGTTTCTCTTCACTCCCCTTAGCCCTATGATCTCCTCGCAGCAAACGCTCCCCCCTTGCCCACCACAACACCCAACTCCCCGTTCTGGATTCTCCCACCAGAGGAAACAGTTTATCTGTAGCTACCCTATCGAATCTTTTATTATTCAAAAAAAAACTAGGTCGGGGGAATGGGCGAATGGGTCGGTATTTGGAAGCTGCTTTTAATGACTATCCCGGAAGTCTCCTCTGAGAAGGGGGAAAGTTCTGAGGGCTTCCCGCAGAGGATCAATCTGCCGACACTCAAGAGCCAAGGTTTCGCCCGCGGGCTTTGGCATGGAAACGTTCCCGAAAGGAGCTGGGAAAAGGAGGAGAGAAAAGTAGGAGAGGTGTTTTGGGAGAGGGAGGAAACAGAAGGAGGGATAAAAATCCTCAATAATTTCCTCAGCCATAGCACTCAGACATTCCTCCAGACATAGCGCTTTTCACGTCTTCTGGACGTCCCAAAGTGCTTCACGTGTCACACATCGTTGAGACGTTTCAAAGTGCCTCGCAGGGTGTATTGCAACTTGTCTTTTTCCAGTAACAGGACAGGAATCTTTGACGTCCACCCTTAACTCAAGGTACCTCTGTTTAACATCCGATCTGAAATATGCTTCGTCCAAAAGTGACGGTGCCCACCCCACCACCACCTCCCCCATCACTACACTCGAACATCAACCTAGACCTATGAGCTCAAAGTCCTTGAGGCTTGTGAAGCTATGACCTTGGGACTCAAAAGTGCGAGCGGCTGAGCGAGGCTGACACCCAAGCCAAACAAGTGATTGAGTTAAATTGCTGATCACAATTAGGTTAGGACATGGATAGGGGCACATTCACTGCGCGGAGAGAAGACTCGATCAACAAACTGAGCAAATCAAAGATAGGTTTGTTAAACTGAGACAGCATTGTGTGCGCGATAATGTACCTTGAATAATCCATTAGGGGCAGCATGATGTCCCTTTGTCTTCAGCCACTAAATTATGGAGCAATGGAAAGTATAAGGCCCACCATTGAAGCGGGTTGCGTAAGATATCGCAATTCCCGCCATTGTCTGCCCTGCAGTGAGCCCGTGCCCGCGGTCCGGAGTCAGTAGGCACGTTGCGATGGAAAACCAGGCCAGTGGCGTCACTTTGTGACTTGGCTGAACTTTAGAACCAGTGTGACTGCGTCAAAGAGTTGTGGTCGAGCGATTATTCGGGTGCACCAGAACCCAAGACGTGGACTTTGAGCTCGCTGTCCAGGTCATTTCTCCAATGAAGTGCAAGGGTGTGATGAGGGTGGTTGGGGTGGGTGGAGGGTCGCGGAGGGGAGCCATTGCCAAATAGAGCAGGGAATTTCTTCTCTCTCTCTCTCTCTCTCTGCGTCTCCTGGCCGACATTCCAGATGAAAATCGGTCGCCCTCTCTCGCTCCACGGCTGTTTTGCGGGACGCAAAATACACACAGTCGCTACACTCGACAGTAAAATTCCTGTGAAAGGCTTCAGAAGCCGTTCCGGACGTGACAAGGCGCTGGATCGAGTGATTTATTAGCGTGACTAGTACTATTATCGTTACCGAGGGAAGGAGAGAAACTAACTGGCCCGAGTTATTCACACGGCTGCGATCGAGTATGCGAAGCACGCTCCGGCTATGTGTTTATGACAGCCACGTCTGGTAATAGCCATCCTCAACGATACTCTCGAGCCCCTGTTTATTTCAGACACCCGCAGTGACAGCTCAAATCAAAGCACGGGTCACAACTGGCTTGGAAAAGTACTGAGGATTGAATCCCTGTGCCCCCACTCCCTGCATCGTTTAGTGAAGGAATGGACTCGGACCACGCGTTGCCAATTTTGCCACCTCGCCCTGTCAATATTGACATCGACATGTAGTGTACGGGATACGAGTTTTTTGCCTCAAGTAGTGAGAGGACATGGGTTTCGATTCCTGGTTGGAGCAAAACATTGGCACATTTCCTTACTCCACACGCCAGCAGTGGGTAGGAACCCGATTGTTAGTCGATTGGCTCCAATCCCTCCCATTGTAAATAAATCCTTCACAGTACATCCTGTCGAACGCTTTGAACGCGTCTCAAGGACGTGATAAGGCTCTATATCAAATGCAAAAGGATTAATAATCAAAGGATTATTATTATCATCGTTATTATTAACATCAGAAAGTTGTATTTCAGCATCGTAATAACGCCATAGAGTGCTTTGGAGGAATGGGGTCGAACTCCGAACGGGAGGATGGGGGACGCTAAGGACGGTCAAAGAGCCAGGTTTTAACGCTTGGTAATTTGCGAGGGTGTGATAATTATCGCAAGCGGTTTGTTGGTTTAGCTGCGGAGAGACAGACAATGACAGATTCCTCAGCGTTTTATGACAAAAGAACAAAACGCCAAAGCCGCCTTTGCCTGTGCTGAGGTCAGGCAGGCAATTGTACTTCCTCAAGAGCTGGATGCAGATCAAAGGCAGCTTCTAAACTGTGTCTGACCTCAGCTCTGTCGCTCTGAGTGAGTCTCTCTCCTCACACAGCAACTGCAGAAACTTCCCTTTGCCCGTTCCTCGTTCCCTCCCAGCCTGGCATGTACGCTCTCCCCACTCGCCATCCACCCACCCATCCACTCACGCACACTCTCAATATCACCCCCCACCCCACACGTAAACACACAATACATTCCCCCAAACATAACAATCACATTCTTCAGATCAGATTCACCAGAACAAAAACCCGGTCTACAGTTCAGCTCCAGTATCACTAAATAATTCACGTGTGTATGTACGTCATATAAATGTGTATGATACAGTTTATACACTTGGTTGTATAACATGTAATATATACCTCTAATAACGTAGAAGGGATTCAGATAGTTACATGCAAGATAAAGGATTGGAGGGTAAGGGTTATGGACAGGGCAGAGGGATTGAATGGACAACTTGGCCTAACCTGATAGGCTGAATGGCCTCCGTCTGCGCTGTAAAAGTCTTTTGATTCTATAATAAGAATTATATAATCCATTCAATTGGTATAGCCCCTCATCACGCCTTCACCGCCTGACGGGATACACTGTGAAGTGAACCGACTGTATTGTCGGCCTTCCCAATTCCTCCCACCATAAGGTTGCAGATAATGCGGAACTCTGCGGCCCGTGTCCTTTACCGCTACCAATCCTCGCCCGACTCCGTTGGCTCCCCCGTCACGCAGAAGATCCAATTCAAGGTTCGAGAATGCCCTCACATTCAACGCCCTCCACGGCCACGGTTTCCCATCGGTCACCCCAAATCCCCTCCCTCCTTCCCCCTCCCCTTTCCCTCCACCCTCCCCGTCCCCATTCTCGGGCCTGAAACAATGACTGTCCAGCGCCCTGATGTGAAAGGCGCTGTACAGGTGTCATTTTGTTATTGTTGTGTATTTTGTGTGTGTTACCTAACTCAGTGAATGCTTTCACATGATTCCCCATCCCTCTCCCCATCCCTCTCCCCATCCCTCTCCCCATCCCTCTCCCGAGCAGGAACACAAGGTCAGGGATGGGCTCGGAACGGAAGACATTCCCTTTGGCTCATCTTTCCACCAGAACGTCCCTCAGACCGTCCTCCCCACCGCAGCACCGACGAAGGTGGAAGGTCACGATGAGCGGAGAGAGCGAGGAACAAACGGACTGAGGAAAGAAGAGGGAGTGACGAACGGGGGGGGGGGTGGGGAGTGGGGTGGTGGTGGGGGGGGGGGGGGGGGGTTGAATGACGAAGAGAGGGAGGAAATAAAGAAAGCGAGGCAATGGAGAGAACTAGTGGATGCGTCTTCACAGAGCTGACTCAAGCCCAGTACGAAATTCTCAACAGAATTTTTTTTAGGTTTTTTTTTTATTTGTGGGTTTTTTTTGTCA
>JAYJKW010000102.1:0-38868 GCA_035084275.1 Hydrolagus colliei
TGTAATTTGAGTTCTGACAAAGAGTTGTGGACCTAAATGTTGACTCACTTTTCCTTTCTCCATAGATGCTGCCTGACCTGCTGAGTTCCCAGTTCTCTCTGTTTTCTTAAATATTGGTCTTCCCACTGGTTCCCAACACTGAGGCGGTTTATTAGGAAAAAGGGGAATCGACGGGAGAATGTGGGCAGCGGTGGGGGGTTGCGGAGGTTTGGGGAAAAGGGGAAAGGTCACGAGCAAAGATCAGGGCTTCCTAATTAGTACACAGTCACCACATTCTACACTACCTCTTAGGAAGCACTTTCAAACGTCTGAACAATGTGACGAGGGGCTGCTTCAGCTCAGAGGAGCTGAGTTACTGATCTCACCATCATTCTGTGTTTTACCATAGCTCAGTGGTTACAGCACTCGCTTTACAAGCGTGAGACCTGTGTTCAAATCCAGGCAGGTCAGGGTAAAACCTTAGGCAAGTTTCCTTACTCCACACATAATAATAATGTTAAAAAAATAATTTAAAAATTGGTCATTTCAATTGGCTGCCGCGTTTCGCCCACAAATATACAGTCACTTCACTTTACAATATATTATGTGAAGTGCTTTGAGACGTCGATAAGATGTGAAAAGCACTGTATCAAATGCGAGGATTATTATTATTATTACTGATCTCACCCTCATTTGTGCTTAGCTGTAGAGTTGCTGAAGATAAGCAACTCTTGCAATGTTCAACCTCTTGGGATGTCCTCCCATTATGGCTTTGGCTGGAGGGTTAACAGGAGCTGTAGTGGGAGGATTCCCTGCCCCCAGTGACTGGGCTGCCCTCCCAGGTCCTGCTGATGAGAAAGGGCTGGGGCTGAGAGAGAGAGAGAGAGAGAGAGCCCTGGATATACTGCGGAACCTCAGCCTGGCTCAGGAACCGGGGACTAGAGACCGTCACAGAGGGTGGGGGCTCGATTCTCACACTCCGTGGCCAGGCAGGTCACCTTGGGGCCAGTTCAGCTCAGAGGACGCCCCCCCCCCCCCCCCACAGTGACTAACTCAGTGTAAAGCAATGGTTTCCAAACTGTGGGGCGCGCATCCATTGTGGGGGGTGACATTGGCTGGGGGTGGTGGTGGAGCTTTGAGTCTCGAGCCCCCGAGTGTGTGGAGCCGAGGACACAAGTGTGTGGGGCCGAGGACACGAGTGTGTGGCGCCGAGGACACGAGTGTGTGGGGCCGAGGACACGAGTGTGTGGCGCCGAGGACACGAGTGTGTGGGGCCGAGGACACGAGTGTGTGGCGCCGAGGACACGAGTGTGTGGGGCCGAGGACACGAGTGTGTGGCGCCGAGGACACGAGTGTGTGGGGCCGAGGACACGAGTGTGTGGGGCCGAGGACACGAGTGTGTGGGGCCGAGGACACGAGTGTGTGGGGCCGAGGACACGAGTGTGTGGGGCCGAGGACACGAGTGTGTGGGGCCGAGGACACGAGTGTGTGGGGCCGAGGACACGAGTGTGTGGCGCCGAGGACACGAGTGTGTGGGGCCGAGGACACGAGTGTGTGGGGCCGAGGACACGAGTGTGTGGGGCCGAGGACACGAGTGTGTGGCGCCGAGGACACGAGTGTGTGGGGCCGAGGACACGAGTGTGTGGGGCCGAGGACACGAGTGTGTGGGGCCGAGGACACGAGTGTGTGGCGCCGAGGACACGAGTGTGTGGGGCCGAGGACACGAGTGTGTGGGGCCGAGGACACGAGTGTGTGGGGCCGAGGACACGAGTGTGTGGGGCCGAGGACACGAGTGTGTGGCGCCGAGGACTAAAGTGTGTGGGGCCGAGGACACGAGTGTGTGGGGCCGAGGACACGAGTGTGTGGGGCCGAGGACACGAGTGTGTGGGGCCGAGGACACGAGTGTGTGGGGCCGAGGACACGAGTGTGTGGGGCCGAGGACACGAGTGTGTGGGGCCGAGGACACGAGTGTGTGGGGCCGAGGACACGAGTGTGTGGGGCCGAGGACACGAGTGTGTGGCGCCGAGGACACGAGTGAGTGGGGCCGAGGACACGAGTGTGTGGGGCCGAGGACACGAGTGTGTGGGGCCGAGGACACGAGTGTGTGGCGCCGAGGACACGAGTGTGTGGGGCCGAGGACACGAGTGTGTGGGGCCGAGGACACGAGTGTGTGGGGCCGAGGACACGAGTGTGTGGCGCCGAGGACACGAGTGTGTGGGGCCGAGGACACGAGTGTGTGGGCCGAGGACACGAGTGTGTGGGGCCGAGGACACGAGTGTGTGGGGCCGAGGACACGAGTGTGTGGCGCCGAGGACACGAGTGTGTGGGGCCGAGGACACGAGTGTGTGGGGCCGAGGACACGAGTGTGTGGGGCCGAGGACACGAGTGTGTGGGGCCGAGGACAAGAGTGTGTGGCGCCGAGGACACGAGTGTGTGGGGCCGAGGACACGAGTGTGTGGGGCCGAGGACACGAGTGTGTGGGGCCGAGGACACGAGTGTGTGGGGCCGAGGACACGAGTGTGTGGGGCCGAGGACACGAGTGTGTGGGGCCGAGGACACGAGTGTGTGGGGCCGAGGACACGAGTGTGTGGGGCCGAGGACACGAGTGTGTGGGGCCGAGGACACGAGTGTGTGGGGCCGAGGACACGAGTGTGTGGGGCCGAGGACACGAGTGTGTGTGGAGCCGAGTGCGAAGGAGGTAGGGGGAGGGGGGGGCACAACGAAAACTCTTTGTTGAGTTAGGGTGAGGGGGGTGCCGCTGTGTAAAGTGTGGAAGCCACCGGTGTAATGTGACTCACAGCCAGCAGAGGGAAAGCTTCACCACAGTAAACAACAGTGTTAGTGACACACAGACAGACAGACAGAGGGGGGATGTGTGCGTAGGGGATATTGTGTATGTGTGGGGTGGGGAGGGAGGGGATGGTGAGGTGTGTGTGGTCACTATGTGTGTAGATGGGTGGAAGGTCTGACACCCACTGTTTATTCGGAAACAAAGCGTTATAAAAATTGTTAAGAAAATGTAAACGACAGCAACAACAAAATTAGATTTCACGTCGGGAGGACATCGCAAATACATCGAGTGTGAAATGTTTCAACTCTAAAAACTTTTTAAATGGATCTGGGTGGGAATTTCGCCCACATATCACCCACAGTCAATTCACTCTACAGTATATTCTGTGAAGTGCTTTGAGACACAGTCTAGACGACACGAAAAAGCACTCTATCAAATGCAAGGATTATTATTACTATAAACATTTACACATTTAAAGTATTGAAATCCCTTAACGGTTTCTCCTCTAACCCCCATCACATCTGGTGTGGAATCCTCATTGGCCCCCTCCTCTCCCAATATCTACATGGTGGCATGGTCCGCAGACATGGGGTCAACTTCCACATGTATGTGGATGACACTCAACTATCTCGCTGACTCTGCACTTGACTCCACTCCTGACAACCACTGTTTTGTCTGTCAGACATCAAGGTCTGTCAAAGGTCTCATGAGGGAACAAGAAGCATTTAATGCTACGAATAAAAATATAATAAGGATAATCCTTGCATTCGATATAGAGCTTTTCACAGCTTATCGACGTCTCAAAGCGCTTCATAGAATGTACTGTAAAGTGAACTGACTGTATATTTGTGGGTGAAACGCAACAGCCAATCGCACACAGCAGCGTTCCCGCAAACAGCCGTGGAATGAAAATAACCAATTTTTATTAATGTGTTTTTTTTTGAGGAATTATTATGAGACGTGTGTGTGGAGTAAGGAAACTTGCCCTGATCTGCCTAGATTTGAATATGGGTCTCACGCTTGTAAGGCGAGCGCTCTAACCACTGAGCTATAGGGGCTGCACGAATGGCACAGAAACAAATCAGACTCAATGCCAGAAGGTATGTCAGGATTGCCAACAAGCCATGGCAAAGGAGAGCTTTGAATTGAACATGGCACAAGATGTGAAGGATAATAACAAAACATGTTTTGGTTACGTTAAGAGTAGAAGAAAAACATGCATTAGAATAGGACCATTGAAGGGGGTACAGCATAGGTTCACTAGATTGGTAACTGGGATGAGGAGGTTGAGCTATGAGGATAGTTTGAGTAATCTAGGCCTATATTCTCTAGAATATAGAAGAATTAGAATTAGAAACCTATAAGATTATTAAGGGGCATGACAGAGTAGACTGTTTCCCCTGGTTGGAGAAACTATAACTAGGGGAACACAGATTTAAGATTAGGTCACAGTCTTTCACACTGAGTTGAGGAAAAACTTCTTCACTCAGAGGGCAGTAAATTTATGGAATTCTCTACCCCAAAGGCTGTAGATGCTCAGTCCTTGAACATATTCAAGACTGAGATTGATAGATTTCTTGTGGTAAAAGGGATTAAGGGATATGAGGATAAGGCGGGTAGGTGGAGTTAGATTAGAAGATCAGCCATGATCTCATTGAATGGCAGGGCAGGCTTGAGGGGCTGAATGGCCTACTCCTACTCATAATTCTTATGTTATGTTCTTAGAATTGGGAGACAACATGACACATAATGCTGTACATGCTGGTATAGAGCTACACGAGTTATTTTTAGCATCCATGTTTACCAAGGAGGAGACGAGTAACTTATCTGATCTGGAAAGAGAACTCAAGGATGCCGCAGATAAATGTTGCGACATTCTTCATATCACTGCCATCATGGCTGCCACACGGCTATGTAAACTTAAAGTAAATAAATCTCAGGCGACGGATAAATTACATCCGAGGATCTGAGGAACTAAAGAGGGCGAGGCCTCAGAAACGCTGGCACGAACCTTTCAAAAATCACTGAATACCGGAGAGGTGGTGGAGGAAGGAATGGAGAAAGGCAGATGTCACTCCCACTCCCGCCCTACCATCGGCGGACAGGCTTTCAGCCTCTCTACCCCCACACTCTGGAACTCCACCCCACAGTCTCTTTGTCTCGCTTCCTCCCTCGCCTCCTTCAAGGCCGGCCTCAAGACCCTCGCTGAAAGCCTGTCCACCGATAGTAGGGTAGGTCAGGCAGGGGACATGCAGCAGGTTGGAGCCTGCTGAACGGAGTGAGAGGGGAGGTTCGTAGGGGGACAGCAGGTCAGAGAGGTGGTGGGGGGCAGAGGGCAAGGCCGTGAATGGCCTTGAAGGTGAGGACTAGGAACTTGAATTGGATCCTCCGGGGGATGGGGAGCCAATGGAGCTGGCCGAGGATGGGAATGATGTGGTCGTGGAGCCTGGTGGGGCTGAGGACACGGGCTGCAGAGTCCTGGATGATCTGCAGCTTGTGAAAGGGTAGAGGAGGGCAACCAGACTGATTGAGGGAACAGAAGGACTCGACTATGAGGAGTGACTAATAAATTCGGGCAAGTTGACGCTGGAAAAGTGAAGATGGAGAGGCAACATGTTAGGTTGTTGTGATTGTTATGTTTAAGATGCTGAAAGGACCTAAACAGTATAGATCATGATTGTGATAACACGGCTGTTTCAACTTGTCCAGAATAGTAGAACCAGAGGACACGACCTGCGATCGAAGGAGGTTAAATTCAGAACGTATCTGCACAAACACCATTTCAGTGAGCGAATAGTGAACCTGTGGAACAGGCTCCCTGGGGAGATGGCTGAACCAGGAAATGTTGATTATTTCAAACACAGAGGAGATAGTTTTCATTTAGGAAATAACATTGTGGGATGCAGTACATAGGTAGTTTGGGACACGTGTATGTGATCTCCAGGAAGGTGGAAAGCAAGCTAGATAGACATTGGTCTTTTTTCAATGTCCTCCTGACGTGAAAGGTGCTATACAAGTGTAATTTTGTTGTTGTTTTCGTACAGCATTTCTTATGTTCTTAACGTAATCTGTCAGACATTAAGGTAATCAAAGTTCCAAGTGCAACCCCAAGCTTCTCATCTCCACTCACAACCAGCTCCCCGATGTCCACCCTCTCCACCCCATCTTCTCAGCCATGATCTTATTAAATGGTGAGGCAGGCTTGAGGGGCCAAATGGTCTACTCCTGCTCCTTAGAAGAACATAAGGAGTAGGCCATTCGGCCCCTTGAGCCTGACCCGCCATTTGATAAGATCATGGCTGATCTTCCGACCTAACTTGAATTACCTGCCCTATCCCCATATCCCCTAATCCCTCTATTTTTAAAAAATCTACCAGTCTCAGCCTTGAAAATGTTCAAGGACTGAGCATCTACAGTCTTCTGAGTAAAGAAAAGTTTCCTCAACTCTGTTCTAAAAGGCTGACCCTTAATTTTAAGACTGTGACCCCTGGTTATGGATTCTCCTACCAGGGGAACCAGTCCCTCAATGTCTACTTTACTCTGGAGAATACAGCCCTAGTTTATTCAACCTATCTTCATAGGTCAGTCCCCTCATCCCAGGAACTAACCTAGTGAATCTACGCTCCCCCCCTCTTAGGCAAGTATGTCCTTTATTAAATAAGGAGACCAAAACTGCACACAATACTCTAGGTGTGGTCTCACCAAAGCCCTATACAGTTGCAGCAAGACTTCCCTACTCTTGAACTCTAAACCTTTTGCAATGAACGCTAACATGCCGTTCGCCTTATGGAGCTCCTGTAGTGGTTAGAGCACTCACCTTACAAGCCTGAGACCTGTTTTTGAATCCGGGCAGATTCATCATCCCATCCACACATGCGCCTAATAATAATCCCTCCCCCATAAAACTCATTAATGTAGAGTCCTGTTACACGGTGGTTAGAGCACTCGCCTCGTAAGCGAGAGGACCTGGGTTCAATCCCTCAAAAATAAAAACTATAATACATTGGTCATTTCAACCCACGCCTGTTTGTGGGGACACTGCTGTGCACAATTGGCTGCGGCATTTTGCCCACAAATAGACAGGTGTTAGCCTGGCTCAGACACCGTCACTTCTGCCTCAGGAGGTGGTGGGTTTGAGTCCTACATCAGGTAGTCTTAGCTCACAGTCCAGGCTGGGGCTCCCACACAGCGCTGTGGGAGAGAGAGAGAGAGAGAGAACATTGCTTCGCTCTACAGATGAGATCTGTGCTAAACACACTGTCTATACTGTACAGTTAGGCTAGTGTGCTAGTGTGTTATGGTACAGTAAAGGCCAGTGACACGTCTTAATAATCCTAGCATTTGTGGATGGACGCACAGTGTGGAGGGAGCTTTACTGTGTCTGTAACCCTGACCTGGGAGTGTGGACGGACACACAGTGTGGAGGGAGCTTTACTGTGTCTGTAACCCTGACCTGGGAGTGTGGACACACAGTGTAGAGGGAGCTTTACTGTGTCTGTAACCCTGACCTGGGAGTGTGGACGGACACACAGTGTGGAGGGAGCTTTACTGTGTCTGTAACCCTGACCTGGGAGTGTGGACGGACACACAGTGTGGAGGGAGCTTTACTGTGGTCTCTAACCCTGACCTGGGGTTGTGGATGGGCTGTGTTGCAGTGCAATGCTCCTCTCTCTGAAGGGAAACAATATTGAGTCACACTAATATTAATATAAAGCTTGTGTTTGTGAATGGTGTGTGTCACGCGGGGAGAGTTATCAGCCTGTACAGCTGTCACAATCTTTCACTCCCGCTCTTTGGAAAAGCAAGTTGTACAATAACATATTGTTTTGCAATGAAGTGTTTATTTGGGTGTAAATCAATGGGTATAAAGTGATTTCCTGCTGTGCTATAACGTGCGGCTCAGCCAGGAAGCTGTTATGAGGAGATTAGAGAGAGAGGTGGAGGCACAGGGCACATTGTATGGCTACGGATTCCCCCACTCACCTCACCCCACTCACTGCCCCCGGGGAATGGAGAAGGGGGGCTGTGTGCGTGCGTGAGGGTGGGTGGGTGGGGGGATAACAGGCATGTTGTGGTGCGCGTGTATATGTTTATTAGTGTATTTGTTTGTACTGTACTTAGTATTTGTACGTACAACAGCTTCATTTTATATAGCGCTCTCCACGCCAGGCAGAGTCTCATACATATGTGTTTGTATGTACGTGAGTGTGTGTTTGTGTCTGTGTGTGTGTATGTATGTTCATGTGGATGTATGTATGTGTGAGTGTGTCTGTGTGTGCGTATGTGTAACTGTGTATGAATGAGCTTGTGTGTGTGAGTGCGTGCATATTTGTGGAGCTCCTGTAGCTCAGTGGTTAGAGCACTCGCCTTACAAGTGTGAGACCTGTGTTTCGAACCCAGGCAGGTCAGGGCCAAATCTTGGGCAAGTTTCCTTACTCCACGCACGTAATAATAATCCGTCCACCCCAAAAAACTATAATAAATTGTTCATTTCAATCCACGACTGTTTGTGGGGGACGCTGCTGTGCACAATTGACTGCCGCGTTTCGCCCACAAATATACAGTCACTACACTTTACAGTGTGTTCTGTGAAGCGCTTTGAGATGTCGATAAGATGTGAAAAACGCTATATCAAATGCAAGGATTATTATTATTAGTAGTATCTGAGTGTGTATGGGTTAGTGTTTGTGTGTATGTTTGTGTCTGAATATGTGTATGTGTGTGTTTTGTGTGAGTGTGTTTGTGTGAGTGTTTGTGTGTGAGTGAATGCATATTTACAAGTGTGTGCGTTTGTAAGCGTATGTATGTTTGTGTGTGAGTGTATTTGTATCTGAGTATGTGTGAGTTGGGATGCCTTGTGATGTTCTCTTGACGTGAAAGGCGCTATATAAATATAAGTTTTGATTGATTGATTGATTGAGTGCGTGAATGTGTGTATGTGTATATGTTTGTGTGAAAGTGTGAGTGTGTATGCGTATGTTTGTGTGAAAGTGAGTGTGTTTGAGTGTGTTTGTAAGTATTTACATATTTATGTGAGTGTGTGTGTGTTTGTGTGTGTGTGTATATGTTTGTGTGTGAAAGTGTGAGTGTTTGAATGTATTATTAGTACGTGAATGTGTATGCGTTAGTGTTTGTCTATGTGAGTATGTTTGTGTCTGAATATGTGTATGTGTGTAACTGTGTGTCAGTGTGTGTGTTTGTGTATGTTTTGTGTGAATGTGTTTGTTTGTGTGTGAGTATGTGTGAGTGCGTGAATGTGTATATATTTTTGTGTGTGAAAGTGTGAGTTTGAATGTATGTGTGTTTGAGTGTATGTTTGTAAGTGCGTACATATTTATGTATGTGTGAGTGTGTGTGTTTGTGAGTGTATATGCGTGTGTGTGTATATGTTTGTGTATGTGAAATGTGAGTGTGTGTGTGTTTGAATGTATGTTTGTAAGTATGTACATATTTATGTGAGTTTGTGAGTGTGTGAGTGTGTTTGTGAGTGTGTGTATGTGAGAGTCAATTGGGGAGCACAAGTTAGGTGTGGTGTAAGTTGAATGGTCTTTGCCCCCGAGCCCCAATCTCCTGTTTGTTTCCCACCCCAGGGCACAGAGGCAAATCACTTTATCATGTCAGCCGAAGGACAGCGTCGCTCACGTCACAGCCTGGCCTGTGAGCGGAGGCTTCAAATCCTGCCACCCCCTCTCTCCTGACCTGGAGAGGGGACAGCAACATAGGAACAGGAAGAGGCCATTTAGCCCCTCAAGCCTATTGTGCCATTCTATTAAATCATGGAGTCACGTAGCTCACTGGTTAGAGCACTCGCTTCCCAAGTGAGACACCTGTGTTCGAATCCAGGCAGATCAGGTCAGGGTGAAACCTTAGACAAATTTCCTTTCTCCACACACCTGATAATAATCCCACAAGAGAAGAAAAATGCTAATAACTTGGTCATTTCAATCCACGGCTGTTGGTGGGGGACGCTGCTGTGCGCAATTGGCTGCCGCGTTTTGCCCACAAATACACAGTCAATTCACTTTACAGTATATTCTGTGAAGCGCTTTGAGACACAGTCTAGAAGACGTGAAAAGCGCTGTATCAAATGCAAGGATTATTACTCTTATTATTATCATGGCTGATGAGCACCTCAACCCTAATTACCCACCTTTGCCCCATATCCCTTGATACCCCGACCTAACAGACAGCTGTCACCTCATTCTTGAAAAGCAAGTTTGGCCTCCACGGTCGATCGGTTTTGTCGGCCTTCAGCTTCTCTTTAGAACTCCATTCTGCATTCACTTGCGTCCTCCAAGGCTTGTCTCAAGACCCACCTCTTCGATTGTGCCTTCAACCCCCTCCTACAGCCACCCTCTCCTGCCCAACCCCCATCTCTGGCCCGCCGCCCGGACTGTCCAGCGCCTTGGGATGTCCTCCTGATGTGAAATGAATGAATGAATGTTATGCATTCATAACAATAAACCTTGTATTTGATGTAGCGTTATCGCATTGAGACGTCTCACACGTTGAGATGATACACTGTAAAGTGAATTGACTGTGCATTTTGTTGGCTAAACATGGCAGCCAATAGCGCCCAGCAGCATATTGTTGTTGTTGTTGTATCAGGGTAGAGAGGGGCACTGGCTGGCTGGCATGTTGGTGTGTGGGAAACAGCAGTGGGAGGGAGGGAGCGAGGAGGGTGAGAGCGGACGAGTCCAGGGGCCCAGAGGGGGGTGGGTTGGCTGGTAATGGTTGAGTAGGTGCCATGGAGGGAGCGGGTGTTTTCCTGCCTCGTTGTTGTTCGGTTCCTGTGTACAATGAGGGGATAGGGCAGGGCAGCCTGAGACAATCTAGCCATTAACAGCCATGCTGGGAGGGCCAGATGCCGAGTGCAGATACAAGGCGAGAGAGAATGGGGGGATTTGGTCACTCGCTCGCTCCCTCTCACCCAATATTGTTCTCGTCCGGCAACGCGATTGCCAGAGTCACACTATTCTGCTCAGTCCCAGCCTGTGGGTGACTCAATCCGGTCTTAAACCTGAGGAAACGTCACCGCACAGTTGTGGGAAACTCTTAAATCATCTCTTACCTCACAAGTCGTTTTTATCCCATTCTTCCCTGCCATATGCGTTTCATATCGGGGATGGGGGGTGAAGTCTCAAAGCGGAATGACTGCGAAGCATAGTGACTTCCAGGAGTCCAGTGCCTGAGCTGAGGTCCACGGTATCCAGCAGGACCTGGAAGGGCAGACCAGTCACTGGGGGCAGGGAATCCTCCTACTCAACCCCTGTCAATACATAAATAATAATAATAATTGTGGCATTTGATAGAGCGCTTTTCACATCTTATCGATGTCTCAAAGCGCTTCACAGAATATACTGTAAAGTGAAGTGACTGTATGTTTGTGGGCGAACGTGGCAGCCAATTGCGCACAGCAGCGTCCCCACAAACAGCCGTGAAATGACCAATTTCTCAAAGTTTTTTTTTGAGGGATTATTGCCCGAGGTTTGGCCCTGACCTGCCTGGATTTGAACACAGGTCTCTTGCCGAGGGGGCGGGCAGGTTGGTAAGGGAGGTCACGGATGTAAGGGGGACCAGGATTGGAATTGGATCCTCTGGATGATGGGGAGCCGGTGAGTCGGGCAAGGATGGGGGGAGACGGGGTTCACGGGGTTTGGAGCGGTGGAGGACACGGGCCAGAGTTCTGGATTACCCCCCCGCCCCCCCAGCCCTGGCAGGACAGACACTGTAACCACGGTGATGGGTTTCCCCGACTACACACGCTGCCCTTCACTGGTTACAGACCCCACCCTACCCCACCCAGCTGTCATGTAGTCAGTCATCAGTCAGACAGTCAGATGACGGTTACCATGGGGATCGGCGGCAGTTGCCATGGGGATACGGGGTGGGTGGGGTTGCCATGGAGTCTGCAGACTGACGGTTGTGGGTCTTGCCAAGGTGACAGTCAGCACAGTGGTTGCCATGGTGACTGCAGTTGCCTAGTTGAGGATGGGGAGGGGCAGTGGCAGGTGACGGGAAGGGGAGGCTGAGATGGTGGTTGCTTCATCTCTTTCAACACCTCTATCCCTCCCCCCTCCACCTCCAAACCCACCACCATCTTCTACCGGCCTTGGAAGAAGATTCCCCCTCAAACTTTCACCTCTGCCCTCGAAACCTCCGACCTCCTCCCACAGTGGCATTCTTTTTGCACCAACCCATCCTCCGCCTCCACAACACCCTCTCCACTACCCTCGACACCCTGGCCCCCCTCACCACCAGAACCGTCTCTCACTCCCGATCATCACCGTGGTACACAACTCACCTCCATTCCCTCAAAAGCCAAGTGAGAGCAGCTGAACGCACCTGGCTCAAATCTGGCCTCACGGTCCACTGGCAAATCTGGCTGGACCGCATCAAATTTTACCGCTCCGCCCTAGCCACCGCCAAATCAGCCTTCTACTCCAGGATAATCCTGGAAGCGAAGGACAACCACCGCCTCCTCTTCGCCACCACCAACCAGCTCCTCCGCCCCCCCCCCCCCCGTCTCGCTTCGCAGATCCTTTCCTCAAACGAACGTTGTGAGGAGATGTTGGACTTCCTCGAGTCCAAAATAGAGAGATTCCGCTCTGCGGTTTCCTCCCCCCACCTCTCCTCCACCTCCGCCCCTCCATCCGTTATTTCAACGCTCACCCAACCCCCCCTTCATACTTTCATCCCCACCTCCCCGTCTTCAATCACTAAAATAATCACCTCCATGAAACCCACCACATGTTCATTGGACCCCATCCGCAAGCCCCTCCTCCGCACCCAGCTCCACCTTTTGGCCCCGCTCATTTCTGACACCATCAACCTTTCCCTCTCCTCAGGCACCGTCCTTATCTCCCTTAAAACAGCCACCATTACCCCTATCCTGAAGAAACCCTCCCTTGATGCGTCGCAACCATCAAGTTATCGACCCATCTCCAACCTCCCGTTTTTATCCAAGGTCCTTGAAAGAATGGTTGCCTCCCAGCTCCGCTCTTTCCTTTCAACTCACTCACTCCTTGAAGCCCTCCAATCAGGTTTCCGCCCTATCCACAGTACAGAAACTGCCCTGGTTAAGGTCACAAATTATATCCTAACCGCCTGTGACCAGGGCTCCCTTTGCCTCCTCGTCCTCCTTGACCTGTCTGCTGCGTTCGACACAGTCGATCACACCATCCTCCTTCAAAGTCTTTCCTCCCACCTCAACCTTCAAGGCACAGTCCTTGACTGGTTCCATTCCTACCTGACCCACCGTTTACACTTTGTATCTTCCAACGGTTTCTCCTCAAACCACCCGCATAGTTTCTAACGGCGTCCCTCAGGGCTCTGTCCTTGGCCCCCTCCTTTTCACCATTTACACGCTCCCTCTGGGCGATGGCATCTGCAAACATGGGGTAAATTTCCACATGTATGCGGATGACACCCAGCTGTACCTTTCTGCCTCATCCCTCAACCCCCAGACCATCGATGTTCTGACAGCATGTCTGTCCGACATTGAGTCCTGGACGAGGGACAACTTCCTCCAATTGAACGTAAGACCGAGGCCCTCCTGATCGGCTCAAGCCAGCGCCTCCGCACATCGGGCGCTGCCAGCCTCAACATCCAAGGCTGTACTCTCCACCTCACAAAGCCAGTCAGGAACCTTGGCATCACGTTCAACCAAAAACTCTCCTTCCTCCCCCACATCCGTGCCTTGACCGGCTCCGCTTATTTCCACCTGCGCAACATTGCCAGGCTCCGCAACTATCTTACCCCCCGCGCTGCCGAAACACTCGTGCATGCATACATCACCTCAAGGCTGGACTACGGAAACTCTCTCCTCGTCGGCCTCCCCAGCTCCTCCATTCACAGGCTGCAGGTCATCCAAAACTCTGCAGCCCATGTATTATCCCGCACCCGCCTCCGCGACCACATAACCCCCACCCTCGCCCGTCTCCACTGGCTCCCCATCCTCCAGAGGATCGAGTTCAGGATCCTCGTCCTCACCTACAAGGCCTTACACGGCCTTGCCCCGCCCTATTTAACCAATCTACTCTCCCCCTACAAGCCCACCCGGACCCTCCGTTCAGCAGGACTTGGCCTGCTCCAAGCCCCCCGCCCGAACCGCCCCACCATCGGAGGCCAGGCCTTCAGTTTCTCCGCTCCCACACTATGGAATGCCATCCCTCAATCCCTCCGTCTCGTTTCTTCCCTTTCCTCTTTCAAGGCCGGTTTGAAGACTTTCCTCTTCGACCGTGCCTTTTGTTCCACCCAGAATTTTTTGACCTCCCCTTCGTGTTTCACCCCTTCCCAAACACTCCCCTCCCAGCTCGGGTCACACGCCTCCTGTACAGCGCCTTGGGACGTCCTCCCGACGTGAAAGGCGCTTTATAAGTGTAATTTGTTGTTGTTGCTGTGGGAAGGGGCAGTAGGTGGGAGTTGCCATGGTGACAGAGAGGGAGGGGAGGCTGTGATGTGATTGCTATGGGAGGGGCAGGGGGCGACCGTTGCCATGGTGATGGCGTGACTGGGATGGTCGTTGCTATGGGAAGGGCAGGGGCGCTTGTTGCCATGGTGACAGGGAGGGGAGGCTGGGATGGTGGTTGCTGTGGGAGGGGCCGGGCTGGTAGTTGCCATGGTGACGGGGAAGGCTGGGATGGTGATCGCTATGGGAGGGGCAGGGGGCGGGAGTTGCCATGGTAACGGGGAGGTTGGCATGGAGGCGCTGAGCCGGGTGGAGCTCACGGCGTGCACAGAGTCACGGTTCCTGAAGCCGCTGAGAGTGCGGTACAGTCAGGTACCCGCTCCCCCCCCCCACACACACAGACACTAACACACACAGGCCCGCTGAGAGTGCGTAACAGTCAGGTACCCGCTCCCCCCCCACACACACAGACACTAACACACACAGGCCCGCTGAGAGTGCGGTACAGTCAGGTACCCGCTCCCCCCACCCCCCCCCCCACACACACACAGACACTAACACACACAGGCCCGCTGAGAGTGCGGTACAGTCAGGTACCCGCTCCCCCCACCCCCCCCCCCCCCACACACACACAGACACTAACACACACAGGCCCGCTGAGAGTGCGGTACAGTCAGGTACCCGCTCCCCCCCCACACACACAGACACTAACACACACAGGCCCGCTGAGAGTGCGGTACAGTCAGGTACCTGCGCCCCCCCACACACACAGCCCCCTCCCCCCCCCACACACACACACAGCCCCCTTCCCCCCCCCCCACACACACACTAACACACACACACTAACACAGCCCCGGGTACACACTAACCCACAGCCCCGGGTACACACTAACACAGGCCCCGGGTACACACCAACACAGGCCCCGGGTACACACGAACACAGGCCCCGGGTACACACTAACACAGGCCCCGGGTACACACCAACACAGGCCCCGGGTACACACCAACACAGGCCCCGGGTACACACCAACACAGGCCCCGGGTACACACCAACACAGGCCCCGGGTACACACCAACACAGGCCCCGGGTACACACCAACACAGGCCCCGGGTACACACCAACACAGGCCCCGGGTACACACTAACACAGGCCCCGGGTACACACTAACACAGGCCCCGGGTACACACTAACACAGGCCCCGGGTACACACTAACACAGGCCCCGGGTACACACTAACACAGGCCCCGGGTACACACTAACACAGGCCCCGGGTACACACTAACACAGGCCCGGGTACACACTAACACAGCCCCAGGCTAACACACAATGGTAACCCCCGGACACAGGTATATACCGTATGTCACTATACTACAGTGGAACTAAACACACTATGGTATAGATCAGACACACTATGGTATAGATCAGACACACTATGGTATAGATCCAACACGTTATGGTATAGATCCGACACGCTGTGGTATAGATCTGACACGCTAAGGTATAGATCTGACACACTAGGGTATAGATCTGACACACTAGGGTATAGATCTGACACGCTGTGGTATAGATCTGACACGCTATGGTATAGATATGACACACTGTGGTATAGATCTGACATGCTATGGTATAGATCTGACATGCTGTGGTATAGATCAGACACACTATGGTATAGATCTGACAGTATATTGTAGATTTGTCTCTGGTATAGACGACAACAACAAAATTATCTTTGTCACATCGGGAGGAGTCGGGGACGGGGAGGTTGGAGGGAAGGGTGTGGGGGTTATCCGATGGGTCCATCGAAGAGGATGGTCTTGAGGCGGGACTTGAAGGAGGCCAGGGAGGGGGCGAGGTGGAGGGACTATGGGATGGAGTTCCAGAGGTTGGTGCCAGAGTGGCTGAAGGCTTGTAAGGCGATGGTTAGGCGGGTGGATTGGGGGCATGGCCAGAACCCACTGAGCGGAGGGAGTGGGCAGGTTGGTAGAGTAGGGCAAGGCCATGGAGGGCTGTAAAGGTGAGGACCAGGTTCTTGAATCCTCAATGTGATGGGAAGCCAGTGGAGTCGGGTAGTTTGGGGGGTGATAGAGTTCTGGATGATTTAGAGCTTATGGAGGGAGGAATTGGGAGGCCGACAAGCAGGGTGTTGGTGTAGGTGAGCCTGCATGTGATGATGGTTTCAGCAGCCTGAGGGGCTGAGGTAGTGGCGGAGTTGGGCAATGTTGCGTTGGTGAGTGAGGGCAGAACAGGTCATGGCTTGGGTGTGGGGGAGGAAAGTCAGTTGATCGAACAAGACACCGAGGTTCCTGACTGGCTTGGTGAGGTGGAATGTGCAACAATGTTGTCAGTGCCTGAGGTGTGAAGGCACTGGTGGGAGCCAATCAGGAGGACCTTGGTAGAAAGTTAACTCTCATCCAGGACTTGATGTCCTGATAATATAGATTTGACACACTATAACCCTTTCCTGGGAGTGTGGACACACAGTGCAGAGGGAGTCTTACAAGCATGAGCCCCGTGTTTGAATCCAGTCGTTTCTCCACAATAATAATCAATCCCCCCAAAAAAACCCAAATAAAAATTGGTCATTTCAACCCACGACTGTTTGTGGCACACTGCTGTGTGCAATTAGCTGCCGCAGTTCACCCACAAATATACTGTCAATTCACTTTACAGTGTGTTCTGTGAAGCGCTTTGAGACGTTTAGAAGATGTGAAAAAGCGCGATATAAAATGCAAGGATTATTATTATTATTATATATTACTGTGTCTCTAACCCTGACCTGGGAATGTGGACAGACACACAGTGTAGAGGGAGCTTTACTGTGTCTCCTAAACCATGCTGGGCTAGAGTTGATGTATTCTAAAAATGCATTGCTTCCTCAGCACTGTGCTGGAGTGTCAGCTTCTCTTTCTATCAGACACACATTCTATCTCACAACTCTCTTTGCTCTTTCTTATTAAAAGAAAATGGTCACTCAATCCCTGACTGTTTATGGGATGCTGCTGTGCGCATTTGGCTGCACAATCACTCACAAAATATACAGTCACTCCACTCTGTGAAGTGCTTTGAGATGTCTTAACAATACGATGAGGCCCTATATCAAATGCAATGATTATTACAGTCAAAGCCTGTTTATCCGGCACCCTCGGGACCTGGCCAAAGCCGGTTAAAGCACGTGTCAGATATTCGGCCAAAAACACCCCTAAAAAATTGTTTTTAATGCATTTTTTTGGATAAATTCCGGTTAATCAAATACGAACCTTTTTTTTGAGGTGCCGTTTATACAGAAGTTACGGTTGCCCGGGTCACGGATAAACTGGCTTTTATTGTATTACTGTATATATTCTCTGAAGCACTTTGAGAAGTCGAGGAGACGTGAAAAGCGCGATATCAAATGGAAGGATTATTATTATTACTGTATTATGTATTTCTAAGCTAATGGATAACCAGAGCCGTGTGTTGCAGTCTTTGTGTGGCGTTTGCTCTGTGAGGGTGGGGTGGTGGTGGGTAGGGGGGGAAATTGTAGATTGAAATGTATTATTTATAGCTTGATTTCCATCAGACTCTCTCCCTCGTTCCTTCCCTCTTTCTTCCCCTTCCACCCTCTCCGTCGCTTGCTCCCTTGCTCTCTCTCTCCCCCTCGCTCGCTATTCCCCCCCCTCTCACTTATTTCCCCCCTCCATCAGTCTCTCTCTCCCTCCTTCGCTCTCTTCTCCTTCCACTCTCTCCCACGCTTGTTCTCTCTCTTCCCCTCCCTCTCTATTCCCCCCGCTCTCACTTCTTCCCCTCTCCTCCTATCTCTTCCCACCCTCTCTCTCTTCCCTTTCTTTCCCTCTTCTCTTCACCCCTCCCTCCCTCCCCCTCTCTCTTTCCTCCTTTCCCCCCTCTCTCTCCATCCCCCTTTCTCTCCCCCCTCCCTCTCTCCCTCCCTCTGATATGGTGTGGCTGTGGGGAGGCTGGTGATGGGGGCTACCCTGGTTGGCATGCCTGAGGATTTAAGAGTCAGCATGAAAGGCAGTGAGGTGGGATTAGGGGAGCTGGGAGCGTGAGCGCAGTAAGCGGCAGAGAGAACAGATGAGAGACAATGGGAGTAGGGAGGCGGGACGCACAGGGGTGAAGAGGCCATGGGAAAAGTGTGTCAGCTGTCATCCCAACTGCAGATCACTGAGCCACATGAATGGGACAGGAAATGGGATTTAGTGGGACAGATGTGATGAATACCTTAGCAGAGAGGGTGAGGGAGAGGGGATGGGGATGTGGGGGGGGGGGGGCGGGGTGGAGGGAGGGGAAGAGATCAGGGTAGTGTTAGAGAGGCGATTATGTGGTGGTTGTGTTAGACACTGAGGGGAAACCTTTGAGTTTATCTTTGCAAATGAAACAATAATAATCCTTGCGTTTGAATATAGCGCTTTTCACATCTTCCAGACGTCTCAAAGCGCTTCACAGAATATACTGTAAAGTGAATTGACTGTATATTTGTGGGAAAACTACAGCAGCCGATTGCGCACAGCAGCGTCCCATGGTTTAAATGACCAATTTATTATTGTGTTTTTTTTCTTGAGGAATTATTATCAGTCGTGTGTGTAGAGTAAGGAAACTTGCCCAAGGTTTCGCCCCACTGGGAATCGAACCCAGGCCCTCTTGCTTGCGAGGCGAGTGCTCTAACCACTAGGCAACAGGACTCCTGTTGCTGTGCTGCAAAATCTGTGTAAATCTATGTGAAAACACGAGCTGTGGAGGGAGCGGAACAGTTGACAACGATGCTCACAGACTGAGAGAATCTCCAGGGTGTTTGACGGTAGGAGTCACAACAAGTTGTTGGGAGGAAGTCACTGAGAAGTGTGCACACACGTCAACAAGGTGAAGGCAGGCAGGCAGGGAAGTGGGGACAAGACAACCGTGAAGGGAGAGGGTGTTCCCATACCTGCCCTCCTCCCCTCCCGACCCCAATCCCCAGCTCAGGTCAAAAAACACCTGATTGTCTGCTGCTCTGTGATGTCTTTACAATGTGAGGTCCTGTAGCTCAGTGGTTAGAGCACTCGCCTTACAGTGAGACCTGTGTTCGAATCCAGGCAGGTCAGGGCCAAACCTTGGGCAAGTTTCCTTACTCCACATACACACACATAATAATCCCTGCCTCCCCCCCCCCAAATAATAAAATTAGTCATTTTCAATCCACGGCTGTTTGTGGGGGACGCTGCTGTGCGCAACTGGCTGCCGTGTTTCGCCCACAGATATACAGTCAATTCACTTTACAGTCTATTCTGTGAAGCGCTTTGAGACGTCGATAAGACATGAAAAGCGCTATATCAAATGCAAAGATTATTATTATTATGTGAAACATGCTTTACTGTACAAGGGTAATTTATTATTGTTGTAGCAGTCTGAACACAAGGCGCTGCTCAAAGCTGCGTCTCTCACCTGCTCCAGTAGTGGGCCTGTGACTCCCAGGAGAGTTAGCGGAAGGAAGAGGCTTTTAATACAGTCACACCGAGAGGTCCACATTCACTGACAATCAGTGTGTGTTTGGTTAGGTCAGGTCAGCCACGTGGAGTCCTGCAGCTCAGTGGTTAGAGCATTCTCCTTGCAATCGAGAGACCTGGGTTCGATTCCTAGCAGGGCAGGGAGAAATCTTGGGCAAGTTTCCTGACTCCAAACCCATCACCATACTTCAGACTTTCTGAACCAGACAGAGTTCAGTGAAAGCCGCTGTAATATGTTGTTTTTGTATCACCTCCACATGGAACCTGCCCTGTGTGTGGGATGGAATATAGGTGACCACGTCTTTGGTCACCTTTCTCCCCCTGCCAATGGCTCGGTCCCGGGATCCGCTGTTGTGAATAAATCAAAGTTGTTGTTAATAATAATAATCCTTGCATCTGATGTAGCC
Organism: Hydrolagus colliei; assembly: GCA_035084275.1. Classification (NCBI taxonomy): domain Eukaryota; kingdom Metazoa; phylum Chordata; class Chondrichthyes; order Chimaeriformes; family Chimaeridae; genus Hydrolagus; species Hydrolagus colliei. Next base: position 20,069 of record JAYJKW010000102.1, read on the forward strand.
CTTTTCATGTCTTCTAGATGTCTAGTCTCAAAGCGCTTCACAGAATATACCGTAAAGTGAATAGATTTTATATATGTGGGTGAAATGCGGCAGCCAATTGCGCACAGCAGCGTTCCCACAAACAGCCGTGGATTGAAATGACCAATTTTATTATTTTTTGAGGGATTATTATTAAGAATAATAATTAGGAAATTTGCCCAAGGTTTCACCCTGACCTGCCTGGAATTGAACCCAGGTCTCTTGCTTGTAAGGCGAGTCCTCTAACCACTGAGCTACAGGAGACCACGCTCCCTGGAGTGATGTCCTGCTCACCTCATTGCTTCGGCGCTTTGGGACGTCCTCTTGATGTGAAAGCCGCTATACAAAATGTATTTTTGTTGTTGAAGCTATGTGCTCACTGTCCCACTCCTGAACTCCCAGTGGTGGAGTCTGTGGTGATTTTAGGCCTGTTATCATTGAGCGATGCCCTTTGGGGCTCTGTATGTAGCTCAGTGTAGGATCCTTGTGATGTGCTATTTTGATGAGGCTATTTTGCTGGCATGGTTTTAATTGTTTTTTATTCAGTAGAGAAGTAGAGAGATGTTGCAACATGCAGAGATTTCTGGGGAGCCTGTGTGTTTGTTTATATATGTGTGTAATGCATGTAGTGTGTTTATCTGGGTGTGCAGATGTGTGGCTATATTTAGGTGTGGATACGTTTGTATATGTATACAATGTGTGTATACTGAGCTATTTCACGTCTTCTAGACGTCTCAAAGCACTTTGCAGAGTATACTGTAACAACAACAGCAAAATTACATTTATAAAATGCCTTTCATCCCAAGGCGCTGAACAGCCAGGTCAGGACCCGAGCAAGTGAGAGGGACAGGGTAGAGGGGAGGGAGAGAGTTAGGAGGGGAGGGAGAGAGTTGGGAGGGGAGGGAGAGAGTTGGGAGGGGAGGGAGAGAGTTGGGAGGGCAGCAGAAGGCACGGTCGAAGAGTAGGTTCTTGACACCAGCCTTGAAGGAGGCGAGGGAGGGAGCGAGGCGAAGGAACTGTGGGATGCAGTTCCAGAGCGTGGGGGGCAGAGAGGCTGAAACCCGTCTGCTGATGGTAGGGCGGGTCAGGCGGGGGACATGGAGCAGGCCGGAGCCTACTGAACGGAGGTGGCGGGGAGGGTCATAGGGGGACAGCAGATCGGAGAGGTGGGGTGGGTGGGGGGGTGCAAGGCCGTGAATTGCCATGAAGGTGTAAAGTGAATTATACGTGGGCAAAACGCAGCAGTCATGTGTATCTGTGTATGTGCTTCTTTTTTTTCCAAACTCAGATCAAATTTTCCCTAAAAATGTCATTAATTGTTGGTGTGACAGGGAGCAAGTAAGAGCTAGTCGGCAGCACTGTTTACACTGGGCTTTGCCAGGGTAACGCTGGCTGGTACTGAGGTGCTGCTGAAAAGGAAACCAGGTGCTGCCTGACTTCTGAAACACTGCATTCAGCGTTCACTACCAAAACCCTCCACCCCTCCCCACATACACACATTCTCTGGACATCACATTCTCTGTACATCACACTCTCTGTATATCACACTCTATTTCACACTCTTTGTACATCACACTCTGTATATCACTGTTCATATATCACATTGTATATCACGCTCTCCGTATATCACACTCTCTCTGTACATCACACTCTCTGTACTTCACACTCTCTGTATATCACACTGTGTGTATATCACACTCTTCACACCACACTCTGTACATCACGTACTATCTGTATATGACACTCTACATTACACTATATATCACACTCTATATCACATTCTGTACATCACATTCTCTGTATATCACACTAGGTATATGACATTCTCTGTATATCACCCTCTATATCACATACACTCTGTTGTTCACATGCAGCATAGTTTGGATCCTGGGTATCAAATGCCTGCCAGGATGGTGGAGGGTGAACTAGGTGGACTTTCACCAGCAAATTCTTATTTTCTTCACTCACTGTATATCACATTATATCACACACTCTGATCGCACACACCATATATATCACACTATATATCACACACACACATGCTGATGACCTCCTGCCATTGCTCAATGATTGAGACGAGGCTGGTGCTGAAAACTTTTAGATCTCCTTTCTGCCGCACCTCTCTCTCTCTCTCTCTTTCTTATTGTCTGTGCACAAAACAGCCTGAGAATGTAAATCATCCCACAGCAGCTGACAGCCTCTGGCCTGAGGAATGAATTATTAGCCAGCGCTGTTCACAACTCCCGCAGGAGCGAGCGAGGCAGGGAGTGTGGCTGGTTTGAATTTTTTTCAATTGACTTTGATGGCCTCGGGCAGAACTCACAGAAGTTGGCCCAAAAGTCTTTTGGCAGCGAGACGCTGAGGTGTTAATCACTTTCTCCTTTATGCCTGTAGGTGTTTGTATGGAGCGATCACCGCACTATCACACACACACAGCTACGCTGGAGTCCTATAGCTTAGTGATTAGAGCACTTGCCTCACAAGAGAGAGAACCCGGGTTTGATTCCCGGGTAGGGCGAAATGTTGGGTCAGTTTCCTTACTCCACATTCCTCTGTGCACCTCCCAACGTGAAATCTATAAATGTAATTTTGTTGTTGTGGTTTACCTAGCAGTAACTTGTTAATTGGCGCCTTATTTGACCCTCAACTACCCCACATCTGTGCAGGTCATGACCTGTTCTGTTTTCCCCCATCTCCGCAGCATTGCCCAACCCAGCCACTGTCTCACACCGCAGGCCACTGAATCTCTCATACATGGAGTCCTGTAGCTCAGTGGCTAAAGCACTCGCCTTCCAAGCGTGAAACCTGTGTTCGTTATTATTATTATTATACATGCATTCATAACATCCAGCCTTGACTATGCAAACACCTTGCTTTGTCAGCCTCCCCAACTACTCCGTCCTGGCTGCAGATCATCCAGAACTCTGCAGTCTGTATCCTCCCTCACCTCGCTCCCCCATACCGTTGCAATCTCTTTACCATCCTGTTCGCTCAGTGGCCTCCGGCCTGCTTCATGTCCCCTGCCTTGACCGCCCCACCATTCAGCCACTCTGCCCTCACCCTTTGGAATTCCATCCTGCTGTCCCTCCGCCTCGCCCCCTTCTCTCCTTCAAGACTCACCTCACGTCCCTCCTCTTCAACCATACCATTGATCACCCTCCTTCCCCACCACAATCGGAGAGGTGGAGAGGTGCCAGAGCATCAAGGGAAATGTAGACAAGTGTGAGGATCTTGAAATCGATTCATTCTGTGATAGGGAGCCGGTGAAGCCTGGCGAGGGGTGGGGTGATGGGGGAGAGAGTTTAGTGTGTGATAGGGAGCCAGGCGAGGGCTGGGGCGATGGGGAAGAGAGTTTAGTGTGTGATAGGGAGCCAGTGGAGCCTGGCTAGGGCTGGGGCGATGGGAGTTTAGCGTCGGTAAAAATATGGATGGGGGACTTCTGAATATTAGTAAATACACTAATTGTCCTCACTTTCAGTTCAGCACCTTAACGGCTCTCTCTCTATCTCTCTCTCTAACATAGAATGGCGTTGAAAAGTCCTGGGATTTCATGAAGAGTCATGACAGGTCAGTGACCCCAGCCATCTTCATCACCTCATCCCAGGGCTGCTGTGTGTGTGAGTGTGTGTCTGAGTGAATGTGTAAGTACACCTGTGTGTGACTAAGTGTAACACCTCTGTGTGTGAGTTTGTGTAAGTGTATACCTCTGCGTATAAGTGTGTATACGTCTGTCTGTGAGTGTGTTTATCTCTGTGTAGCAGTGTATATACTTCTACTTGTGAGTGTATATATAAGTTGTATATCTTGTGTGAGGAAACTTGCTTAAGGTTCCTGGTCAGGACGAAACTTTGGGCGTTTCCTTACTCCACACACCTGATAATAATCCCTCCAAAAAACACCCAATAAATTGGTCATTTCAATCCATGAGTGTTTGTGGGACGCTGCTATGCCATGTTTCACCCACAAATAGTCAATTCACTTTACAGTACACTCTGTGAAGCGCTTTGAGACGTCTAGAAGACGTGGTAAGCTGCTATATCAAATGCAAGGAATATTATTATTGTTATGTAAAGTGTGCTGGTGACACTGTCTGGCCTCGCACACAGTGCACAGAAGGCATGCATGGTTACACACACACACCCACACACACCAGAATCAGCTTGATCCAGTCTCACAATCATAGAATCTTACAGCATAAAAGGAGGCCATTCGGCCTATCGAGTCTGTGCCGGCTCTTTGAAAAGAGCTATGCAAAGTCAATCCCACTCCCCGGGGCTCTCTCTCTCTCTCTCTCTCTCTCTGTAACCCCGCAAACCCGTCCTCCCTAAATAACCATCCACCCCTGTTTTAAACGTTGTTATTGAATCAGCCTTTCAGGATGGGGGCGGTGTGACCGCAGATCGGATGTGAAATGATTGCAATCCAGTCTGGATTTTGGAGGCTGATTATCTGGGACGTCCCGGGTGGTGCAGCCCTGCCCCAGGACCACTGTGGAGGGTGCGGACAATGGACCCTCCGTGTGCTGACATTATAAACGGCCTCTAAATGTTATCGGTCTCCTGATGGCTCCTGACTGCTTCATTTCCCTTTATCTTTACAGCGTCTCCAGCCTTCTGTTCAACACCTCCCGCCAGTGCTTCATCCTGGTCAAGCAGTTCCGACCAGGTAACTCTCTCGCACGGACATCTGTGGATCAATTGAAATTTTCTAGACTGAGGAGGATAGATTTTTTCTTAGCTCAGGGTATCAAGGGATTATGGGGAAACAACAACAAAATGACACTTGCATAGCACCTTTCACATCAGGAGCACGGCACAAGGCGCTGGACACTCATTGCTTCAGACCCGAGCTGGGGAACTTTGGGGTAGAATTGGGGGGTGGGGGTTTCTGAATATTGGAATCCTGGGTCCAGGAAGAGGAACAGACCTTAATTGAAATGCATTCAAGCACTGATTCCCACTTCACCAGCACCTGCTGTTTGTTTTGCTGGTTTCAGCCTCGGCTCCACACTCGTTAGTAATTTAGTGCAGTTAACCATTTGAGTGTAGTTAACCATTGCTCCAAGCCGCTGTTTAACGGTTCATCGCTACTGATCTTATAATAATAATAATAATCCTTGCATTTATCTTTAAATGCATTTATCACATCTTCTAGATGTCTCAAAGCACTTCACAGAATATACTATAAAGTGAATTGACTGTATATTAGTGGATAAAACGCGGCAGCCAATTGCGCACAGACACTCTGTGACACCGCTCGGAGTGAAGGTGCTGTATAAATGCAAGATGTATTGCTGCTGTGTGGAGCTCTGTGTAACTCCTGTGTAACTAGAATGTGCTGTGTAAGTGTGCTGTATAACATGCTCGCTCGCTGTGTAACAGCCTGCACTGAGCAGTGCCTCTGTGTGTGTGTGTGTAACTAGCTATACTTCTCTCTCTCTGTGAGTGTGCAGCTGTCTACATGTGTGAGTGCTTCAGGAATGGGCTGCTCAGTGTGCAGGACGGCCCAGACTGGGGGCTGGAGGCAGGGGTCCCGGTGCCCTCCCACCGGCTGCCTGCCGCCGCCGGCATCACCTACGAGCTGTGCGCGGGCATCGTAGACAAGCCGGGCCTGTCGGTGGCCGAGGTGGCGAGGGAGGAGATCCTGGAGGAGTGCGGATACAACGTACGTGTGGAGTGTCTGAGGAAGATCACCTCCTACAGGTGAGTGTACCTCGCTACCCCTCCCACCTGCTCACTCCCCTCCCCTCAACAGGCTCCAGCCTCTCCTCTCCTCCTCCTAGTGTCCTCTACTCCACCATCGGTATGCATCCTTACAGCCACTTCGCTCCCAAAACTCTGAAACTCCCTCCCTCCCTCCGCCTTGCCCTCTTCCTTCACCATCTTCAGGTCGAGCCTGAAGACAACAACAACAACAACAATTTACATTTATATAGCGCCGTTCACGTCGGGAGGACGTCCCAAGGCGCTAAACAAGAGGCGTGTGACCCGAGCTGGGAGGGGAGTGTTTGGGAAAGGGTGAAACACGAAGGGGAGGTAAAAGAGTTCGGGGTGGAACAAAAGGCACGATCGAAGAGGAAAGTCTTCAAATCGGCCTTGAAAGAGGAAAGGGAAGAGGCGAAACGGAGGGATTGAGGGATGGCATTCCATAAGGTGGGAGCAGAGGAACTGAAGGCCCGGCCTCCGATGGTGGGGCGGTTCGGGCGGGGGGCTTGGAGCAGGCCAAGTCCTGTTGAACGGAGGGTCCGGGTGGGCTTGTAGGGGGAGAGTAGATCGGTTAAGTAGGATGGGGCAAGGCCGTGCAAGGCCTTGTAGGTGAGGACGAGGATCTTAAATTCGATCCTCTGGAGGATGGGGAGCCAGTGGAGACGGGCGAGGGTGGGGGTTATGTGGTCACGGAGGCGGGTGCGGGATAGTACACGGGCTGCAGAGTTTTGGATGGCCTGCAGCCTATGAATGGAGGAGCTGGGGAGGCCGATTAGGAGAGAATTTCCGTAATCCAGCCGTGAGGTGATGTATGCCTGCACGAGTGTTTCGGCAGTAAGATAGTTGCGGAGCCTGGCAATGTTGCGCAGATGGAAATAGACCTTTTTATTCAACCGTCACCTCCCCCCCTCCCCCTGTCTCGGGATCGATACTGTGACGTTGTCCAATGATCTGGGACCCTACCCCATATGAGAGACGCTGTGAATGCAAGTTGTTGTTTGTTGAGTGTGTGGCTGAGGCACTGCTCTGAAGGTTAAGCTAGGGGGCGCTGTGCTGGCTTCACTCCACCTCCCCTTTCACACCAGGCATCTCACGTTTCAGCACGTCCACAAGCTCGCAAATTCCTAAACGCAGCCTTTAGTTTCAGTCTGTTTATTTTCCTCATCATTTCTTTTATAAACAACAAAAAACCGGCTTCATCAAGTTTCTAAATCCCAATATTACCCCATAAAGTTATTCATCCCTAATTGATGGTCAGTCTAGAGGGAGCTTTACCGTGTCTCTAACCCTCACCTGGGAGTGTGGACACACAGTGTAAAGGGAGCTTTACTGTGTCTCTAACAGGTGCTATCATTGATGGGGGTGGTGGGGGGTTGGGGGCTTGTACTCACAAAACTGTGAGCCAGAGTGTGGCTGTGTGAGTTGTTGACTGTTTTGGGACGAGCTGTTGGCCTGCGTTACCCAGGTGTAATCCCGCTGCCGGTGTCTGTGTTGATGTGGCCTCACCCAGCACTGCTGTAAATAATCCTTTCCCTGTTCACAGGTGAGAGTAAACATGGTGTAGATAAGGAAGCCGCTGACAGCTGGGGCTTCTCTCCAGGCTGATAGCTTATCAACACTTTAACACAGATAACACTCACATCTGCTCTGTGCTGAGTTATTGATCTCAGCCGGGCAACATAGCCAGGGATACGATAATCCCCAGCCACCCCCTCTCTCTGCCCTCCCTCCCTCCCTGCACCCCCCCTCCCCCCCCCCCCCATGCTCAGGTCCTCACCCCTGACTGTTCAGCACCCTCGGACGTCCTCCCAACACGAAAGGCGCTCTACAAATATAATGTTGTTGTTGTTGTTAAGATTGCCATTGTGTGTATGTATATCTATGTGCTTGCGTCTTTATGTGTGTGTTTGCGTATATGTGTGTCAGTATAGGTATGCTGTCATGGTGGAGTTTGCGTATAAATTTGCGTGTGTGCGTGTATATCTTGTCTATATGTTTAGCTGGCGGGTGAGCCTTTAGCCACTCTGCCCCCAGCCTCTGGAACTCCATCCCCAGTCCCTCCGCCTCGCCCCCTCCCTGGCCTGGCCTCCTTCAAGTCTCCCCGATGGACTCATCGGCAACTCCTAATCCCTCCCTTCACTCCAACCACCCACCCCCCCGCCCACCCCCGTTCCCAGCTCAGGTCTGAAGCAGTGACTGTCCAGCGCCTTGGGACGTTCTCCTGAAGTTAAAGCCGATATAAAAGTGTCATTTTGTTGTTTATTTGTGTGTGTGTGCCTAGTGTCTCAGTGCTGGAATGTGTGTGTATATATCTGTGTGTGGCTGTCTGAGTGCTGGGGTGTGTGTGTGAGTTCGTGTGTGAGCTGTTCACAGTGCTGTACAGTGATTGCTGGTGTGTTTGCATGGCTCCTCTGGCTGCAAGCAGTAACATGTCCTCGCAGCCAGAGACAAACTGGCCACTTCCGCATCGAAAGAGAGACACAGACTTTCTGCCAGGTTTCTGACAGTTAAACTCTGTGTTACCCTGCTTCACTGGCCCCTCTCACCCCACCCCCCCCCCTCCCACCCCCCCCCTCCCTCACTGCCCCCTCTCACCACCCCCTCCTCACTGCACCCTCTCAACCCCCCCCTCTTACCCCCTCCCTCATCCCCTCCCTCACTGCCCCCTCCTACCCCCCTCTTACCCCCTCCCTCACCCCGCCCTCACTGCCCCCTTCTACACCCCCTCTCACTCCCTCCCTCACTGCCCCCTCTTACCCCACCTCTCACCCCCCTCTCATCCCCTCCCTCACTGCCCCCTCTTACCCCACCTCTCACCCCCCTCTCATCCCCTCCCTCACTGCCCCCACTTACCCCCCTCTCACCCCCCTCTCAGCCCCTCCCTCACTCTTTGTTTGCTGCCTGTATGATCACCCTCCTCTCTTACCCCATCGCTCAGTGTTACCCGGTTGTCCTTCCCCCTCGCTGCCTCCCCCCATGCCGTGTTGAGCTGGTATTACCTGTGGCTGCCTCCCCTCAGGTCTGGGGTGGGGGTGATGGGAGCCAAGCAGAACATGTTCTACGCTGAGGTGACGGACGAGATGCTGGAGGGAGCGGGCGGAGGCCAGGCTGAGGAGGGTGAGCTGATTGAGGTGGTGGAGGTGCCCCTAGCAGACTGGCACACATTCGCCTTTGACGAGAGTCTCCCCAAATCCTTGGGGGTGATCTTTGCCTTATCCTGGTTTCAGAGCAACATCGCCCCCAGCTTAGCAGCCGTCTCCAAAAACCCCTCCCCCCCCCTCTCCCCCCCCTCCCCTTCCTCACAGCAGGGCTGTCAGTGACAACAGGCACTGGCTCCATCCATTCAATATAGATTTCTAACTGTGTGATTGGCTGTGTGATCATCTGTGTGTGATAGACTGTGTGTGTGTGACCAACTGTGACTGTCTTACTGACTGACTGGGTGACTGTGTGTGTGCCTATCTTACTGCCTGTCTTACTGACTCTGTGTGTGACTGACTGTGTGTGTGACTGTCTTACTGACTGACTGACTGACTGTATGTGCGCCTGTCTTTCTGACTGGCTGTGTGACTGACTGTGTGTGTGACTGTATGTGTGTATGACTGACTGACTGTGTGACTGACTGTTTCTATGTGTGACTGACTGTCACTGACTGTGTGTGACTGACTGTGTGATTGACTTTGTGTGTGTGTTACTGATTGTCACTGACTGTGACTGTGACCAATCCTCCAGAAGATTAGAGTTCAAAATCCTAGTTCTCGCCTCCACGGTTTTTCTCCTTTTTACTTCTGTGACCTATTGACCCCATACCATCTTATCCGCCCCCTCCGCTCAGCAGGCTCTGGCCTGCTCCATGTTCCCTCGCCCAGCCCGTCCTACCATCAGCTGCCGGGCTTTCACCCCATCCTATGAAACTCCATCCTACAGTCCCTTCAACTCATTCCCTCCCTTGCCTCTATCAAGGCACATCTCAAAACCCTCCTCTTCGACTGAACGTTTAGCCTCCCTCCCCGATCCCGACCCCCAGCTCAGGACCAAATCCCTGACTCCAGCGACTTGGGGCAAGGTCCCGACATGAAGGGCGCTATACAAAAGTAATTTTGTGTTTATTGTATTGTGACTGTGTGTGTATGTGTGACTGACTGTGGCTGTGTGTGTACGACAGTGTGACTGTGTGTGACTGACTGTTATTCACTCTGTGTGTGTGTGTGTGTGTGTGGCTGACTGTGTGTCTGTCGTGTTTTCTGCAGTGTGTGTGTGTGGAGGGAACACTAGCTGTATATCACGCATCACATTAAACTGGACATTGTAGTGTATCACTGTTTATTCTTTTTTTTACTCTCAGGTGAGATGTGAGCTGTACCCTGGGCTGATTATCACCTCACCTCCAGCTGAGACTAGCATTGCGGGGATTGGGGGGGGGAGGGGGGGAGGGGGGGAATGGGTGTGGACTGAGGACAAGGACTGGGCTCCAGGAGTGGAGGTGGGGAATGGGTTGGGCTGGAATAAGGTGAGGTCCAGATGTCTGTCAGTACACATCTGCTCGCGCAGTGCGTTGTGGTTAGCTCTCGTTTCGCAAGCGAGAGGACCTGGGTTTGATTCCCGAACCGAACAAAACCGTAGGCGCGTTTCCTTACTCCCCCAGGCCTGCGTTTACCCAGCAGTCAGTAGGTAACCGGTTGTCAGTTGATTGGATGATCGCTTTTCCTGGGGTAATAATCCTTTCAAAAAAAGATAATAAATAACAATACATTGGTCACTCAATCCACGACTGTTTGTCGGGCACAATTGGCAGCCACGTGTTGCCCATAAAACATACGGTCACTACACTTTACAGTGTATTCTTGGACAAGTCTCGAAGATGTGGTAAGGCACTATATCAAATGCAAAGATTATCATTATTACAGAGTGTGTGTGTGTGTGTGTGTGTTTCAGAGTCACTGTGGGGCAGGAAATCCTCCCACTCACATTCTGTTAACAGTGAAACCCACAGCCCTAACAGATAGGGTGGTCCTAGCTGGACGTGAGCTACGGGTTTCACTGAGCTGATCATCATCTCACCTCCATTTGAGACCAGGATTGCAGGGGGGGACTGAGGACAGGGACTGGGTTCCAGGGGGTTGGGGGAATGGGTTGGGCTGGAATAAGGTGAGGTCCAGATGTCTGTCAGTACACATCTGCTCACGCAGTGCGTTGTGGTTAGCTCTCGTGTCGCAAGCGAGAGGACCTGGGTTTGATTCCTGGGCAGGACAAAACCATAAGCAAGTTTCCTTACTCCACTCTGGGGAAATGCTGACAGCATAGCAATGCAAGCTAATGCTGGTAAACTACCCTAACACACTCTGAAGTCTCCAAGCCTTGGCTCTTTCCTACCCACTCATAATACTGTCTGGAGTTATGTAAGCCGGATGGATGTGTCTCTCCACAGAGAGAGAGCGCATTCCATCCCAACAATCTATCTGGGATTTCCCTGTGTAGGTGGGATGCACGGAATTCTCAGTTGGGTTTGGAGACTGTGAAACACAGAGATGACGTTCAGAGACATGGCTGAGCAAACAAAAAGCGAGTGCTAGTGTATAGATGTGTGTGTATGTGTGTGTATATATATATGTGTGTGCATACATGCATCTGTGTGTATATATATATATATATACTGTATATATGTTTGCATGTATGTGTCTTCCCAACACTATACAAGTGTAATCTTGTGTTAATGTGTGTGTGTATGTGAGTGTGTATGTGTGTGTGTATATATGTGTGTGACTATGTATGTGAGTGTGTGTGTGTGTATGCGTGTGTCAGATCCTCCAGCAGGTGGGGAGAAAGACTACAGACGATAATGGCTGGTGATAGCACGTGGAGATGGCAGGCTTGTGGGGGGGTGGGGGGGGTGGGGAGGGAGGCAAAGGTATTCAAGGTGAGTTTGCTCTGTGTCAGCGCAGGTGGCTCGTTCACCAACTGTATGCAAATCTGCCCTGAAAAGGTTCCAGGAATCTATGGAGGTAATTGAGCAGCGGGTTCCTCACGGATCAGACAAAGGCCAGTTCACTGAGGAGCAATAGGGCGGGCGGTTAACATCTGACATGAAATCTGGCTGCGTGTTGCTTCCTTTTATAAAGTAAACAGCGTGAGTGGCTGCGTGGCTTTCACCCCTCACAACATGGACTCACACACTGCGCAGTGAGGCCGGTCCTGACTGCGGGGGAATGATAATAATAACAATCCTTCCATTCGACGCAGCGTCTTATCACGTCCTTTCATGGGATATGCAACACGTGACAATACAATACAAAATTTGGACTCCTGTAGCTCAGTGGTTAGAGCACTCGACTTTCAAGCGAGATACCTGGGTTCAATCCCAGGCAGGTCAGGACGAAACCGTGGGCAAGTTTCCTTACTCCACACGCCTACACGCAATAAGCAATAAATTGGTCACTTCAACCCACCACTGTTCGTGGGGGACGCTGCCGTGCGCAAGTGGCTGCCGCGTTTCACCCAGAAATACACAAGTCAATTTACGTTACAGTGTATTCTGCGAAGCACTTTGAGACCCTTTCCCACAAACAATCACCTTAGATACCTCTGCTGTGCCATTATATAAATGTTTAAATATAAAAAAAGAAGGAAATAGGATTTATTTATTAAATATCCTGGAAGGGAGGGAGGTAGGGAGGGAGGGAGATGGAATATGGGATGGAGTTCCAAAGGGTGAGGCAGGGAAACGTGGAGTAGGCTGGTGTGTTCCCTCTACGCTCGGCTGGGAAAAACTCTCAGTCTCACCCCCACTGTGTGACTGTGTGTGTGAGTGTGTGTCAGTGTGACTGTGTGAAAGTGAATGTGTGCGAGTGTAAAGCCTCTGATCAGACATGCTCTGGCCATGTCTCAGCCAAGGTCAGTAACCCTGACACTGACCCTCACACCTACCCTCATACTGACCCCCATGTACACATATGGTGGATGTACAATGGGCCAGTGAGTGTTTGTGTGAGTGTGTGACACACACTGCATATCTTACTAGTGTGAGTGTGTGCTTGAGTGTGAATAATAATAATCCTGGCATTTGATGTAGAGCTCTTCACATCCTATCAACGTCCCAAAGCGCTTCACAGGATATACTGTTAAGTAAAGTGACTGTGTATTTGTGGGCGAAACGCGGCAGCCAATTGCGCACAGCAGCGTCCCCACAAACAGTCGCAGATTGAAATGACCGATTTTATTAGTGTGTTTTTTTTGTTGGATGAATTATTATTAGGCGTGTGTGTGTGTGCGTGTGGAGTAAGGCAACTTGCCCAAGGTTTGGCCCTTACCTGCCTGGATTCGAACACAGGTCTCACGCTTGTAAGGCGAGCGCTCTAACCACTGAGCTACAGGAGCTCCACGTCTGAATGAGTGTGTGTGTGAGCGGGTTCTGTGGTGAGCTGAGCTGTAGCTGTAGCCCGTGGCCACTGTTGATAAGCATGTCAGCCTCTCATTCCACCAAATCCTATAGTGTTGCTGGTGTTTGTGTTGGCTGCTGTTTGCGACATGTTTGATGACTTTACCACAACAGAGTGCTTCTTGTTGATTTTTCCCCCAAACGATCTTTATTGTTCCGGAACATTCTGTCGAAATGCGACGGCCGACGAAACATGAAAGGGGACTTTGTGAGGCTCAGGACTCCCGGAGTCAGTGGAGTGAGAGTGAGAGCGTGAGAGAGAGAGAGAGAGAGAGCTCTTCACAGCTCCTCACACTCGCTCTGGGGCATCCTCACCCGCACCAAACTTCGCTCCCCCATTACCCCAGTCTTTGCCAGACTTCACTGGCTCCCTATCCCAGAGAAGATTGATTTCACGATCCTCACCCTTATTTTCAAATCCTTCCACTCCTCTGCACCCCCCTATCTCTCTGATCTCCTCTCCCCCCCCCAATCCAGCACCCGCTGCCTTCGTTCCTCTGGGTCTGGCCTCCCATGTCCCCCGAATCCTCCGCTCCACCCTCGGCGGCCGTGCCTTCAGCCACCACGGCCCAAGGCTCTGGAATTCCCTTCCTCACTCCCTTCGCCCTCGCGCCTCTCTTCCCAGTTTCAGATCTCAGCTGAAGATCTTTCTTTTCGACCGCGCCGTCGGTCACCTTTCTCCTCCCCCCCCCCCCCCCCCCCCCCACACACCCCGGGATCCTTTATTGTGAAGTGTCTGAGACGTCCTCCCAAGCTCGTCAGCAACAGGAACCCTGATACCTCTCTCCCCGCGCGCCACCCCCAAACCCTTCCTCCCCCCACAGTCACCCAGTGGAGCTCCTGCAGCTCAGTGGTTAGAGCACTCGCCTTACAAGTGTTCAAATCCAAGCAGATCAGGGCGAAATCTTGGGCAAGTTTCCTTGCTCCACACACACACACACACACACGCGCGCGCCTAATAATAAACCCTCCAAAACCCCCACAAAAAAACACAATAATAAAAATTGGTCATTTCAATCCATGGGGACGCTGCTGTGCGCAATTGGCTGCCGTGTTTCGCCCACAAATATACAGTCACTTCACTTTACAGTGTATTCTGTGAAGCGCTTTGAGACGTCGATAAGATGTGAAAAGCGCTATATCAAATGCAAGGATCATTATTATTATTATGGTATTGTCTGTGAAGAATGCTGTATAATAACAACAAATGACATTCACACAGAGCCTTTCACGCCGGGAGGACATCCCAAGGCGCTGGACGGTCAGGGATTTGGAGCCGAGCTGGGTGTTGGTGTAAGGCAGGGCAGTGGAGGGGAGGGGAGGTGGGAGTAGGCAGACCATAGGAGCGGTCAAAGAGGAAAGTCTTGAGATAAGGCTTGAAGGAGACACAAGGGAGGGAGTTCCAAAGGTTGGGGGCCTGACTGCCAATGGTGGGTCAGGTGGAGGGAGTGAGGGAACGAGGGAGGGCGGGAACGAGGGAGAGAAGAGGGAGAGGATTAATCAGACTGACTGGGCTCCCTCCCCCTGGGCTCACTGTTGAGTACTTGGTAATGGCTCTGAAAGTCAGAGGCCTGGCTATTAACATTCACTGTGCGAGAGGGAAAAAGCCTTTTATGATCGATCCATACTCTCAGCGAGGCTGCGTCCGTCCTAATTACTGTAGAATACACTGGCTGGAGCTCAGGGCTCCGGCTCTCACTGTCTGACTCCATCCTCTCCCAAAGCTGCTCCCTCGCTCTGTGTGAGGCTGGGCAGTCAGGGTCGGTGGTGGGGAGAGGGTGGGAGGGGAAGAGGGTGGGAGGGGGAGAAGGTGGGAGGGGGAGAGGGTGGGAGGGGGAGAAGGAAATAATAATCCTTGCATTTGATTCATCACGTCTTCGAGACGACAAAATGTACCGTGAAGTGCAGTGCCTGTGTATTCTGTGGGTGAAACGCGGCAGCCAATTGCGCGCGGCAGCCAATTGCGCACAGCAGCGTCCCCACAAACAGTTCTCCACTTCACTTTGCGACCCCCAGTCCCCTGATGTTCTGTCAGCCGGCCTGTCAGACATCAGGGGCTGGATGAGCGCAAATTTCCTTCAGCTAAATATTGACAAGACAAAAGCCATGCTCTTTGGCTCTTGTCAACGTCTTCAATCACACGGTCCCCACCTCCTACACCTCCCCAACCTGCTCCTATAACTCTCCGAACCTGTACACAACCCAGGCGTCAGCTTCGACCCCCAATTATCCTTCCTCCCCCACACCTGGCGTGGAGGGCACTATACAAACCCAAGTTGTTGTTGAGTGAACAAATTATTCTCGATTAGAGTTTTTAGAAGGGATTATTACCCCTCGGAAAGCGATCCGCCAATTGACTAACCACAACGTTCCTATCTACAGTTAGGTAAACAGAGACGTTTGTGTGGAGTAAGGAAACTTGCCCGTCATTCGGCCCTGCCCGGGAATCGAACCCGGGTCCTCTCACTCCAACTACTGAGCTACGAGACGCCACTCCGGGAATCTGCAGAGACTTTAGGGAAATGAAACCTTAATTGAAAGAATGAAATACGCCTCATAACAATCCCTTCCCCCAAACAACACAATAATAAAATTGGTCTGTTCAACCCACGGCTGTTTGTGGGGGACGCTGCCGTGCGCAATTGGCTGCCGCGTTTCACCCACAAATACACAGTCACTTCACTTTACGGAGTATCCTGTGAAGCGCTTTGAGACGTCGATAAGATATGAAAAGCCTCTATCTCAAATGCCAGGATTATATATTATTAATTTGCCTTTTTGGTGCGTTTTCTTCACTGCCGAGACGTCGTCATCGTGAGAGCAGAGATTGGGGCCTTAAAGTCAGCCTTCACAAGGCAAACAGACAGAAACCTTCCCCACTGCCCGCTGACTCACTAACTACAGGCCATTGATTTAAGATCATCACCAAAACAAGCCAGGGAGCGGTTAGGAGCAATTATTGCATACAAAGGGAGAGAGAGAGGTTTATTAAGGAAGTGGAATGCCCAGCCAAAAACACTAGTTGAAGCAGAATCCATAATTGAAATTGATTTTAAAAAGGCAATTATATAAATATTTGAAGAGAAGGTTGATTACTGTGTTTAAGTCGCTAAAGAGTCTGGATAATGTAGGCCGTGAGAAGCAGTTTTATCTTGTGCCGAACAGTCTGATCTACGGCCTATAGATCAAAGGGTGGGGGGTGGGGGGGGGTTGAATTCAGAACAAATCTGTGGGGACATTACTGAAATGAGCAAGTAGTAAACAACAACAACAACAGCAACAAAATGACATGTGTACAGAGCCTTTCACATCAGGAGGATGTCCCAAGGTGCTGGACAATCATTTGTTCAGACCCGAGCTGAGGGCGGGCGGGGGAGTGGAGGGAAAGGGGGGATGAGGAATTGCTGATTGAAGAGGAGAGTCTTCAGGCGAGACTTGAAGGAGGCCGGGGAGGGGGCGAGCGCGGAGGGACTGCGGGATGGAGTTCCAGAGGTTTGGGGCAGAGCGGCTGAAGGCTGGCCCGCCAATGGTTGGGGGTGAGGTGGGTGGGAAGAATGTAAGGATTATTATTATTATCAGCGAGTAGGTCTGTGAGTGAGTTGTGTTTGACCCTGGGCAGTGGGGAGAGGCTGTAAGGTTGATTGTGAAGTGTTTGGTGTGTGTGTGTGTGTGTGTAGTCTGGGAGGCTGTAGACAGGAAAGACTGTGGTTACAATACGGAGGATGCCGACACAATCAACTCAGGAAGGAGGTCAACCAACCCCCAGCCAATGGGTTCCTGAAACATTCCTGCGATTGGCAACAACAACAATTCACATTTATACAGCGCATTGCAGTGAGGGAGGGAGAGAGAGAGAGGGAAGGAGGGAAGGAGAGGGGTGGGGGATTGTTGGGTGGGGACAGGAACCAGGCCGCTGCTGTTTGCAAAGGGGATGGAGGGTTGGGGTGGGGCTGTGAGGGATGTGAAAGTGATGATGAGGGAGGGAGGGAGGGAGGGAGGGAGGGAGCAGTTGGTTTTGTGTAATACCATTTGTTTGGTCCTGAAAATACAGAGATAGTTCACTTACAACAGTGGCTTCCAAACTTTGAATAGTGGCGCCCCCCCCCAACACGCCCCCCCCCCCCCCCCCCCCCCCCCCTTCACAATCAGCTCCACACATTCAGGTCCTCGTCTCCACATGCACTCGGGGGCTCGAGACTCTAAAACTCCGCGCCCCCTCCCAGCCAAGGCAGGGGGGCCTCACAGTTTGGAAACCACCGCTTTACAACAACAACAACAAATTACACTTATAAAGCACCTTTCACGTTGGGAGGACGTCCCAAGGCGCTGCACAGGAGGCGTGTGACCCGAGCTGGGAGGGGAGTGTTCGGGAAGGGGTGAAACACGAAGGGGAGGTCGAAAAATTCTGGGTGTAACAAAAGGCACGGTCGAAGAGGAAAGTCTTCAAACCGGCCTTGAAAGAGGAAAGGGAAGAAACGAGACGGAGGGATTGGGGGATGGATATTTCCATTTACAGTAACTTATGGAGGACAGGTTTGTGGGGCTAGGGGGAGAGACAGTGGGGGAGTGGGGTTGGTTTGGACATCTCTTCTTAAAGAGCCGACATAGACACAAGGGGCTGAATGGCCTCTTTCTGTGCTGGGTTTCTATAATTTTCTATCAACATAAGGTTCTGTATCAAACGCCAGGATTATTATTATCGTTATTACAATGGGTTTGTTGCCCGGGCTGGTTCTTTGCTGTAATATTCCAAATTGGGGGCTTCCCTGAACACATCCCACCCCCTGTAGCTCAGTGGTTAGAGCGCTCGCCTCACAAGCGTGAGACCTGTGTTCAAATCCAGGCGGGTCAGGGCCAAACCTTGGGCAGGTTTTCTTGCTCCACACATACACACACACACACACACACACACACACACACACACACACACACACACACCTGATAATAATCCACCCCCCAAAAAACTACAATAATAAAATTTCAACCCACGACTGTCTGTGGGGACGCTGCTGTGCGCAATTGGCTGCCGTGTTTCGCCCACAAATACACAGTCACTTCACTTTCAGTGTATTCTGTGAAGCGCTTTGAGACGTCGATAAGATGTGAAAAGTGCTATATCGAATACCAATTATTATACATCATAATTATTATTACTGTTATTGTGTGTGTGTTTTACAGAAAGCGACAGCCCCTAACAAGTGCACGGCTCCCTCTAGCAATGTTCGAATCATTACCTGTGACCCATGTGATGATATAGACCACATTAGTTGTGGGTTTGTGTGAATGATCAACGCTCAAACACAGCAACAATCAACTGAGCGTGGGTTTGATTTGTTTATCTTGTGAGATGGAAGTGAGGAGGCGTCAACATTAAACAACAATTTGAAGTCTGTTTATAGACTTTGCTCCAATTTTTGCCGTCGCAGATACTGTATTCCAACTTGCTCTCATAGTAATAACCCTTGCATTGGATACAGCGCCTTATCACGTCTTTGAGGCATCTCAAAGCGCTTTACAAAGTGTAGTGACTGTATATTTTGTGGTAGGCAATTAATTGCGCACAGCCACGTCCCTCAAACAGTTATGAATTGAGTGAACAAATCATTGTTTTTATTATTTTTTTAATGGACGCTGACTCGCAA
>JAYJKW010000109.1:0-38718 GCA_035084275.1 Hydrolagus colliei
TTGTGTGTATTGAGAATGTAACCAACGCTTTCAGTCTCAAGGTCACCTAATTTTTCATCCTGTTTTATTTTTTTCATGATTGATTGATTGATTGATCGATTGAAAGTTCAGTCAACATGTCTATTTTGTTTTGTTTTAGCAATACGTGAATTGAAAATGCATGGCTGACGAGGAGAAGGTTCACATCACGAGACTAAACAAAAAATCAAGTCAATGACAAACGCTATTGAACCAGTCCTCAAAGTGATCAGAGCTGTAGAGGATTCAAATGTCTTTTTCATGTTAAAAAAAAAATAACACAAACGCACACACAAAGCCCCTGCCCTGCCCAGCAAAATTACATTATACAACCACGCAGCGAAATAAAAACAAGAGATAAAATATATTTATATCTATATACACACTTAAATATATATTATATATATATATATATTGTGCTTTGTGGGATGCTGCTGTGCGGAATTGACTGCCTCGTTTCGTCCTCACAAAATACAGTTAATTCACTTTGCAGTATATTCTTTAATAGCAATAATAATCCTTGCGTTGGATATATAGAGAGCCGGCTTTTCACATCTTATCGACGTCTCAAAGCCCTTCACGGAATACACCGCCAAGTGACTCGACTGTCTGCACTTGTGGTCTTCGATAAGGCACCGTGTCAAAACGCGAGGATTATTATTATTGCAGCGTCGTTATTGTTAATCTCCCGACAAGAAGGAAATTTCCGCACTTGGGGGTGAAACTCTCAAACTGGTTTGGATCCCGTTGAGCGTGAGGATGAGTTGATCAATCCAACCACAATTATCGCAATTCCGCACAGTGTAATACCCAGGTTAAGTTAATAGCATTTTCACTTTAACTGGATGAAAAGTGCGACGACCAGGCAAATACGCATTCACAATAATCCTCGCATTTGATACAGTCTTCCAGACTGTGTCTCAAAGCGAGCGAACGGACTGTACACTTGTGGGCGAAGAGCTGTAGGCAGCAAAATAATCTTCCAGGGCGATCACTCAGCTAGCCAGTTCATCCCGCTTGACTTTTATACCTGACTTTGGGACGGACGCTGAGTTGACTTTCTCTCCAGGCATTAACATTCCCACCATCTGCCATTGACTTTTCCCAATCGAAGGTAATCTCAGGCCAGAATTATTACCGTGTGGTCAGAGCTGGCAGGGACTAGACCATTTTGTTTAATTAGGGACTTGAAAAACCTATTATTTGATCTCTAGCTAGCAGATGGCTGCGTGTGATTCCATTCCTATCGCGCAATCTGGTCAGTTCAAGATGGAAAATTGGATCCTCCTTCCTGGCCCACCTTTTTAAAACCCCAACCGAATGGCTCCGGGGTTTTGCTGATGTCCATTAGATTAAGAGGTTGAGGGAGGGCTGATGAACGAGGCTGTTTTCAACTCCGCATCTGTCGAGATGTTCAAAAAAAAAACATTTAACGCCAGGTTTCCTTCCGCAGAGAGACCTGGGAGTGATTCTCTCCCCTCAGCACCAACAGAACATCTCTTTTATATTCTCTTTCTCATTGGGACCACGCAGATTTAATGATGCGCTCTTTCCGATGGCGATAATTGTTACTTTGAGTAAGACGAGCTATAATTTTAAATATATGTATATATATCTATTTTAAGCAACCCTTTGCTCTTATCGTTTGCGAACTTTTACTTTGTTCCGTGAGAAGAGAATTTCTCCTTCCCCTTCGATCGTGCCTCCTGCTGCCCTCCCACCTCTCTCCCTCCCCTCCCAACTCCCACCTAGCCTCCCAACTCTCTCTTTGCCCTCCCAACTCTCTCCCTCACCTCCCAACTCTCTCCCTCCCCTCCCACCCACCCTCCCTCCCTCTCCCTTGCTCGGGTCACAACCCGATTGATCAGTGCCTTGGGACATCCTCCCGACCTGAAAGGCTCTCTATCGATATAACTTTGTTGTTGTTGTTGTTTGTTATGCTACGAAGCGCTTTGAGACGTCTCAACAAAGTGAAACGGCGCTCTAATCACAAGCAAGGATCTCCTTCTACTTATTATTCTCGTGGCAAGTTATCAGTGGCAGTAAAGCAGAGATTATTACTGCTAACGGCAAGACATTTATACACCAATCAATCTATGAATGAACAGCACCAATCGACTAAAACAATTTGGCCAAATTACAGGAGGAAATAAAATCTCTTCAAATACAATCGCTTTAACCTGAAGTCAGTGCGTTACACACACTCTGTGAGGCTGGGCCCATCTACACAACTGTTGTACAAGTGAGCTCCTGTAGCTCAGTGGGTTAGAGCGCTCGCCCTACAATCATGAGTCCTGGCAGATCAGGGTGAAACCTTGGGCAAGTTTCCTTACTCCACACACACACACAACACACGCCTAATAATAATCCCTCAAAAAAACCTCCAATAATAAATTGGTCGTTTCAATCCACGACTGTTTATGGGGGACGCTGCTGTGCGCAATTGGCTGCCGCGTTTCACCCACAAATATATATACAGTCAATTCACTTTACAGTATATATTCTGTGAAGCGCTTTGAGACACAATCAATAAGATGTGAAAAGCCACGATATCAAATGCAAGGATTATTATTATTGACAACTGACACCTTCCCAACCCCAGGCCTCGGAGCTGGGTAGGACATCAAAACGAGTGTTCAGTAGTTCTATTGCCCAGCTCGGTCCCATTCTCAGTCGATCGAACTCACGGGTGATGAAAAAAAGCACAGAGGCGTCCGGACGGATCTCGTCAAGGCTGGAGCCTTGGCGTCCTCAAAAACTGTGTGATAGTGAGCAAATTGAGCAATAGAAAGGGGTGATAATAATATTCCTTGCATTTTTATATCGCGGCTTTTCACATCGTATCGACGTCCCAAAGCGCTTCACAGAATATACTGTAAAGTGAATTGACTGTATATATATTTGTGGGAGAGCAAAATGCGGCAGCCAATTGCGCACAGCAGCGTCCCCCACAAACAGGGGAGGTGAGGTGTGTGCGTGGAGTACAGAATCTTGAACAAGGTTTCACCCTATCTGCTGGGAATCAAACCCAGCAGTCTCTCGCTTGCGAAGCGAGTGCTCTAACCACTGAGCTACAGGATTTGTTATGTACTCACACATTATCCATAACATCCCAGTCATTCCTACATCCCAGCAGACAAGGAGTTTCTGATGTGAATTATTGTACAAGAAAAGTGCCTTGAAAGCCTTTCGACAAAAAACACCTGGAGTCAGATATTAATGCAGTTTTTTTTTGTGGTTCTGAAAATAAACCTTTGCCTTTATTTTCCCCCATTTCCCCCCCCCCCGCCGCCCCCCGTTAAAACGGTGGAAATACCAAACGTCACAGTGAACACATACAGAGGAAATTTAACATGCTCGGATGGTTTTGAAACAAAATGAATGGAAAGAGATTGAATAATAATAAGAATGATTAATAGTTCACTAAATATATATGTCTATATATGGCTGGATTAGCAATTTTTTGCACATTCTTGGAAATATTACTGTTGAATACTTGTGGGGGGAGAAACAGAATAACCCATTCTATTTACAGAAGGGGAAAAAAAAACTCAAAAAAAATTTGGAACATAATTCTTAGTCTATTTGGCTCAACCCAAACAGCAGGATTATGTGGAGGAATTCTAGGGGATTAAACAATCAGTGACCGACCCCAATTTTTTCTCCAAAACGACAATCATTGTCTCAATTATACATGAATTTACTGCTCCCAAAACAAATTCTAAACCAAGTTTTACTACAGTCGTGTGCCAAATTTACAAATTGACAAGTTTTAAAAAAGCATCTTAACCCGTTAACTCTTATTACAATCAGTCGTTTCTTCATTAATCTTGGGGGGGGATACTAAACTGAACCAGATCGGGGGGATGACGACACGGACGGACGGGGTGGGGGTGGTGGGATGGACACACGGATGGAGAGAAAGCCGTCCGCCCAAAGTCCAAACTCTCACGTAAGCAAAGACGGAGCAGGGGATTAACCTTTAATGTACCGTTCGTTTGTTTTTATTTGAAAGAGGCAACAAACAGAAAAGCACCAACACATAAAAACCCTAATAAAAAAATCTATGGTAGAGTCCAATATTTAGAACTTGATCCGGAAGCGCTTCGGTTTTAGTAAAAAAACAAAAAACACAAAATAAACACAGTAGCCAAGGGCAATTATACAAAAAAAATTTGCTTTTCGAAAGGATTTGCTAATTTGCCTTCTTTCTCAGGGAGGGAGCTGGAGAAGTCTGAGTGCTGGCGTCTGCCGTCTTTGATGCCTTTGCCTTCCTTTTCTTGGCAGGCGCTTTCCCTAAAACGATTCAAGAAAATAACATTTTTTTTAAAAAATCACAGTTCTGTTAATGATAATCATAAAAATCCTTGCATTGCGGCTTTTCACGTCTTCTAGACCGTGTCTCAAAGCGCTTCACTGGATATACGGTAAAGTGAATTGACTGAGTATATATTTGTGGGCGAAACGCGGCAGCCAATTGCGCACAGCAGCGTCCCCCCCCCCCCCCCCCACACACACACACACACACAGTCGTGGATCAAAATGACCAATTTTTTTTTTTTTAATTCTCAAGGGATTATTATTAGGCGTGTGTGTGTGTGTGTGTGTGTGCGTGTGTGTGTGTGTGTGCGTGTGTGTGTGTGTGTGCGTGTGTGTGTGTGTGGAGTAAGGAAACTTGCCCAAGGTTTCGCCCTGACCTGCCCGGATTCAAACACAGGTCTCTCGCTTGTAAGGCGAGCGCTCTAACCACTGAGTTACAGGACTCTCTGCTATGTCTTCGCTTACCTTTTGGCGCTGGCGATTTCCTTGGCCTCTTTGCTCTTTTCGAGTCGGTGTCTGATATATTGACGTCCAAATCGTTATCGTTGACTTCCGTCTTCCGTCGATACTTTAAAAAATATATATATCTATATATACTGTATATATATATACACACACATTTCAAAATCCAGTTAAAATATTTCCATACAATTTCAAACTTCTTTTTTGTGTCCAATGCCTTTGATTAAACGGGCAATTTTGACCCAAAACTACTTGCCTTGCAAGTCAGTCAGAGCAAAAACACCTCAGTGAAAATAAACCCTGGATAGTCAACGTAAACTCTTTATTCTCTCTCTCTCTTTTTGACCGACCGCACTTTCGGTCACCTTCTTCCCCCTCCCTCTCCCCCTGTTCTCGGATCCCGGGATCCGTTGTTGGGAAGCGCTCTGAGACGCCGTCCGGCGTAGAGTGAGTGAGTGAGTGAGTGAGTGAGTGAGTGAGCGAGCGAGCGACTGAGTCAGTGATGTAAATCCAAGTTGTTGTTGTTGTACTTTGCAGAGCAGTCAGTCACAGGGAGGGCCAGGTACAGCACTAAGAACCCATTCTCACTGAAGTCGATTGCTGGCCTTTCTCACACAACTGCGCGTCCCCAGCGTCATTTACATTTTGATTAAAAAAAAATCCAAGATTATTCTACACTACTACAGTACAGTGCGTTGTCAACCGTCACTGCTCTGCCATGGCCCACGAGAAGGAAAGTAATTCTATTTAATATTACAAATAATGAAATAAACATGATGCAACAGTGTACAGATTCCGTGCGGAATAACAAAGAAAACACATGTACGGTATCAGGATGTACACAGTGGTTGTAATTTCCCGCTGACCTTTATCGCTAATTAATAAGTGTATCCTAACAAATCTACACGGACACACACATGCACGCACACACACACACACGCACACGCACACACGCACACACACACACACACGCACAAGTACAAATAATAGTCATAGGTCTGAATTTTCACACAGATTCACATTAGCCGAGACAGGTTTGGACGGAAGCCTGGATAAACAGTCAATAAGAAATAAGATTTCAAGCGCTGTGAGGCGCTCTGAACGACTGCAAATTTGCATTGTGTAGCACGGTGGTACGAAGAAGGTCGAGATTTAAGATACAATCAGTCCCAATTCTATGGCATGTTTTTTTTTTTTAAAAAAGCTTTATTTAGCTAATTGTTTCCCCCCCCCCCCCCCCCCCCCTGTCGCTAAATGGGAATCTGAGACAATCAATAGGGATCAGTGTACTGCCACTGTCTGGCCGCGAGAGCAGCTAATTCTCCTCTGGGTTTCCCCCAGTCGTTAATACCGTCGAATTTGCATTTGGAAAGCTTGGATATCGTCCAGGGCTTTATAACCGCGCGGCGCTCCTCCGCTACTTAACAATAAATTCTACAGGGAGGTCTGAAACCTTCCGCCAGCGCTGGCTTTGTGGAATTCCCCCACCCGCCATTCGCGGCAATCATTTTAACTCGATAACTGCTGCTTTAACAGGGGGCACTTAAGTTTTTTCCCCCAACGCATTACCTACTTTACAAAGGGCTTCCCGAAGAAGTGGAGTCATTTACATTCCGAATGAAGCCGGGCGATTAGTTCCCCCCCCCCCGCGCCCCCACACACCCCTCCACCCCACCCTCCCGCCTCCTGACGGCATACGCCAGCGTTCCCCCACCTCTTCCCCACCCACCCACCCAACAAACCCACCCACCCCAATCCATCCGCCTTCAATTTAGCCAATACCCGCTAGAGATATAACATCAGGTGGCCGAGAGAGCTTTTCCTTTCGGACGCACGGAAATGAATCAACAGCTAGGATTCACAGCAACCGAGAGAGAGATATATATATATAAAGAGAGATTTAGAGAGAGAGAGAGGAGTGTACATGTTTTTTTTTTGCCTCCATCTCGGCCTCATGATTACCATGTAAACCCTGCTGCGCCTGAACAGATTGGCTGGATAATTACACACAATAACGGTGGTGGGCACATCACCCTCAGCTGGCACAAACCTCATCCCGAGCGGCAAGTTCCATATGTAAACTGCACTGATTAAGCATAAGAGGGTACGCTCTGCCTGCCTGCCTCCATCCCTGCCTCCCTCCCTGCCTGCCTCCCTCCCTCCCTCCCTGCCTGTCTGTCTGCCTGTCTGTCTGTAGAACCTGATTAGCAGCAGTTAAGATACCGGATATTATCACTGCATGCGCTTGTGTGTGTATGAGTGTGTGTGTGCGTGCGTGTATGTGAGAGTGTGTGTGAGAGAGAGCGTGTGCGTGTATGTGAGAGTGTGTATGAGAGGGAGTGTGTGTGTATGTGTGTGATCAAAATCACGACGTACAGGTCAAAGGCAAGTTTTAAAATTTACCAAAGTACTTTTGTAAGCTACGCACCAAATCAAAGGAGTAATAATGGCGCCTGACGAATAAGCCAGCAAATAATAAAAAATCTTTGCATTTGATATCGCGGCTTTTCACATCTTATCGACGTCTCAAAGTGCTTCACAGAATATACCTTACAGTGAATCGACTGTATATTTGTGGGCGAAACGCAGCAGCCAATTGCGCACAGCACCGTCCCCCACAAACAGTTGTGGGCTGAAGCTCCTTGAAACGTCTAGAAGACGTGGAAAGCGCGATATCAAATGCAAGGATTATTACTGTATTATGATTCGGGTTTTTTTTGGAGAAGGAAATGGAACGATTGACAATTTTGGTCGCCAGCGTTCACGTCAAGTGACCATATGAGGCGTTAAGACGCAGAGCAAACACTCCTCTCCTCGGGACATAACTTCGAAAGAACACTTTCAAAATTTTTAATTTTTTTTTTAAAAAAAGTAACAAACGTACCCACTATCGTAATAGCAAACCCAGTGATCATCCCGTAAACCTGCGGTCGCGATACTGCGACAAACTGACACTTGTATAGTGCCTTTCACGTCAGGAGGACGTCCCGAGGCTCTAGATATTAGTCGGATACACACACAAGTTTGCGTTCCTTAAAGTTTGGGTCGGTGGGAGGAGAGGGAGAGGGGAGAGAATGGCCAGGCAGTAATAATCTCACTGAGAAGTTCAGACGAGAGAGAGAGAGACACACACACACACCCACCCACCCCCACACCCACCCCCAGGCCCGATGTGTAGGTTTCAGAAGTGGCTGGCGGAGAAAGCAATAGGGTTTTTAATTCCAGGCGGCAGGTTTTCACGGTAGATACGATATTAAACTCCCATCAATAACACCCACCCACCCACACACACACAGCATTACACGCAAGCTCCCGTCACACTATCTAATGTAACAAAAGCCAACAGCTGCTGACCGCAAACAGAATCACTCGCAGTGATTTCAATCGCGCAAGAATTTTTCTCTCTCTCTTCTCTCTCTCTCCAAACGACCATTGCTAGCTGGGTAGCTACCTGCGTGGACTTTGCAATCACCCATTTAGATCTCAACTTGGGGACAAAATTACCCCGTCAACTCACACCCAGGGATTTATTTATTATTCTTAGCGTACATCTTGCCCCCCACCCCCCCTACACACCCTACCCCACCCGGCTTCTTTTCCAGGCATAGAAAATCCGGTCAGAAATATTCATTTGAAGTCAGAGAATATACAATACCTCGCTGAAACCATCCCCAGTTATGAGCTGCGATCTTCCCGCTTAATCCATTGCGTATTTTGTACTTTCACACACATGATCACTCAATTCCACGACTGTTTGTGGGGACGCTTCCCCGCGCGATAGGCGAATGCCGATTCACCCACAAAACATACAGTTAATTCACTTTCCCGTGTAAAATAATAATAATCCTGGCATTTGATGTGGCGCTTTTCACGTCTTCTAGACGTCTCAAAGCGCTTCACAGAATATATACGGTAAAGTGAAGTGACTGTGTGTTTGTGGGCGAAACACGGCAGCCAATTGCGCACAGCAGCGTCCCCCACAAACAGTCGTGGATTGAAATGACCACAATTTTATTCTTGTGTGTTTTTGTTTGGAGGAATTTATTATTAGGCGCGTGTGTGTGTGTGTGTGTCTCCCACAAACAGCCGTGTATGGAAAATGACCAATTTTTATTATTGTGTTTTTTTTTGGAGGGATTATTATTAGTTGTGCGTGTGGAGTAAGGAAACTTGCCCAAGGTTTCGCCCTGACCTGCCTGGATTCGAAACACAGGTCTCACTCACGCTTGTAAGGCGAGTGGCTCTAACCACTGAGCTACTTTACAGAGTATTCGGTGAACCTCTTTGAGACGTCTAAGAAGGCGCGATACAGCGCTGTATCAAATGCCAGGATTATTAATGTCGGTAGCCACGTTACACGCTGAAAATCAGAAATAATCGCTCGGAGGAATTACTTGTTAACACCTCAAATCGAGTCCTAAAACTTCCTGAAATGTAAAAAAAAAAAAAACCGCTTTTATTGGTGCGATCAGCATCCTTAACATACTTTTCTCTGGTCTACAAAAATTTACCTGCGATTCGCAGCAGGAAAAGAAGAACTCGCTCTCCAGGCTTTGCACACCCATACGTACACTCTTTACACACGCTTGTGCAACTCTTTACACACTTCTCACACTCGTAACAACAACGGATACAATTCAAACCCCCAAACAGCAAACAAAACAAAGAGACGGAAACAGACACCTGCTCTTTCATCAGAAGATGATGAAACTTTGCAGTTTTACACCGTGATCTCACTTGGATTTTAACTGAATGAAAGAAAGGTGACGGATTGTGTACTCAGCAGTCAGTAGGAACCCGATTGTTAAGTCGACTGGCAGATGGCTTTCCGGGGAATAATAATCCCTTTCCCCCCCCATAAAAATGAGAAATGTGGACGCGTCACTCAATCCACGACTGTTTGTGGGACACTGCTGTGCGTAATTGGCTGCCGCGTTTCACCCACCAAACATGCGCTTAAATCCACTTTGCAGTCCACGGGTGGAGTCCTGTAGCTCAGTGGTTAAGAGCTCTTGCCTCGTAAGCGAGAGACGCGGGTTCGATTCCTGGCAGAGCGAAATGTTGAGAAAGTTTCCTTACTCCACAAACACACACACACCTCAGTTTACCCAGCAGCAAGTAGGAACCCGGTTGTTTAAATCAAAGACGTGATAAGGCGCGATATCAAAACGCAAAGGTTATTAGATTACGACATTCTGCGAAGTGCCTTTGAGACGTTGTGACAATGAATGGTATAATTAACTTGCGAGCCCATAAATGCAAGGTTGGACTTTCAGAAACATTTTAGAAGCCACTTGGAAGTGTTGCGAGTAATTATTTTAGTCATTATATCTGATATTCACGTTGCAATGCATTGGAATTGAAAGAGAGTAATATGTTACTTGATGTACAAACCGAGGAAGTTCTATTATAATAATACTGATAATAATCCTTGCATTTGATCTGGAGCTTTTTTCACATCTTATCGACGTCTCAAAGCGCTTCACAGAATATACGGTAAAGTGAATTGACTGTATATGTTTGTGGGCGAAACGCGGCAGCCGATTGCTGTCGACAGCAGCTTCCCCCACCCCCACACACAGTCGTGGATTGAAAATGACCAATTTTATTATTGTGGGTTTCTTTTGAGACAGATTATTAAACGCTGTGACCTGGGATCTTGTTTCCTTACAGAAACCTATCTTGTTTGTTCTTGAAAGAAACAACCCTTTCTGCTTCCACCGTCTCCACCTAGTAGACTATTCCTGCAGTTTCCTGCTTGCGAGCTAGTGCTTTATATAACCGCCGCACGTCAAGAGTTGGCTTGTAAGTACAACAGCCACTGACTCAAAGTCCCATTCGGTTTGAAAGAAATAATAATATTAACAATACTAGTAACCCTTGCATTCGATGTGCGTTATTGCCTTATCTCTAGACTGCGTCTCAAAAGCGCTTCACGGAATATACTGTAACGTGAATTGTCTGCCCGTTTTAACGGGATAAATAGTACACTTTACTTCACTTTTTACTTTTCTCGTCTTCAAATAAATCACCACCTGTCAGAAGTCAGTGAGCAGAGAGCTCTGCGGTATATGTACGTGTGTGTGTGTGTGCGCGTGCGTGTGAGAGTGAGTGCGTGTGTGCAAGTGAGTAAGATTCCTGCCTTTGAGCTGTCCTGTTTGCGATGCTCAGAGGTATTTCAAACTGCGAGGTGCGTAATAAACTCCATTAACAATTACATCCCCCCCCACCCCTGACCACTTTAAAAGCCTAAACGCAAGTTAGTCTAATGGGTGCAGCAAAAGAGCACTTGTAACACCAGACACATATGCCGATGATGGAACTAGGCTGGGCAGTGCTCCATGTATACTAGCCCAGCTGCCTCAATGATATGGACACATGCCACAGAAGCTGCTGAAGCTTAAACGAAGGTCTCTTAAGTGTCTGTTCTTTGCTGATCTTTTATCAATTATTTAAATGGTTTCGATTTGAAACGGTCCATTCCTTCTCCCCGTCGGCCACAAAACATTTATTTCTCCCCGTTTACTCTCGCCGTCTTTCAGCCAATTTATTTTTCTATTTTTTGGGGGGGAGGGGGGGCGGGAAATTATTCTGATCGCTTTTAACGTCCTCTCCCTCTCTCTATCTTTTTTTTTAATGCCTTCAATATAGGCAGCAATATAAAATATATATATATATGTGTATGAGTCTTCACATAGATGGAAGTTTCTTGCCTCAGGCAAATATAACTCACTGCCTTATTTAAAGGTACAACAACAGCTCTAATGCACTAGCCAATAGATAAGTAAACACATATTTCACTTGTTCAACTGCCAACAATTTCTTCATTGTTGAAACCCCCACTCCCCTTCGTCTAATTGACTCACTCTCCTCTCTCCATGGATGCTGCCCCTGACCTGCTGAGTTTTCCCAGCAACTTCTGTTTTTGTTTCAGATTTCCTGCATCTGTAGTATTTTGTGTTTTGATACTGTAAAGCGAATTGACCGTATGTATATTTGTGGGCAAAACGCGGCAGCCAATTGCGCACAGCAGCGTCCCCCGCACAGTCGTGGGTTGAAAATGACCCATTTTTATTACTGTGGGTTTTTTTTTAGACGGATTATTATTAAAGAGGAAGGTTTCAAAGCAGCACTTCTTTTTTTTTAATAAGGGGGAAGATCGGGGAGCAAGGTGGAAGGATTAAGGGGACAGTGTTTTCAACTACAAATCAGCGAGGGTTACTAGGGGGATATGACACGAGTTCACAACCTGACTGCAAAATCCAAGAAAGAGGATGACAGGAGGGAGAAGATACGAAGCCACAACAACAACAACAACATTTTCCTAGCATCTGTAATATTTTGTCTTTTGTTTAACAACAAAATTACGCTTGTGTAGCGCCTTTCACGTCGGCTCGCGGGTTGGTAAGGGGATAGGAGGTCACAACAACACACTCACACACACACACAAAGACTGTACTGTACCTTCCTCTTTGATGTTGTTGGAGCATCTCCATTGGAGGATACGCCCAGTGACAAGATGCCGTCGTCCTTGGCGCCGATGGCTTTGAGTCCTTGCTGAAATATGTCCCGCAACTTCTGATACTGCGGCCGGTCATTGTAGTTGAGCGACTTCACGTACTCAAAGTACTTGAGGAATTCGCCTGCATTAGTAAACCAAATTAGAAACTTTTCCGCATCGCGGAGAGGTTTTGTTTTTTTTCCCCGAATGAAACTCATCGGGAGGTGTTGTGGGGAAGGCAGGAGGGAGACGGTAAAAATCAAAGGAAAATCCAGTGAATTTTAAAAATATAAAAATACAATTCCCTGTGAATTGATAAAAGACACCCCGGGAGACCTTTCTGACAAGACATCACGTGGAAATGTTGGCACCCGAGAAAGTATTTTGTTTGCTTAGAATATAGGGCTGGCTGTAGCCATCAGCCGTCCGTCTCGTCTGACACTCAAGTTAATTTGGTCCCCTTGTAAGAGTGCAAATCAAGCCCTCCAAAGATAATAATAATAATCCTTGCATTTGATGTAGCGTTTTTCACATTTTCTAGACTGTGTCTCAAAGTGCTTCACAGATTATACTGTAAAGTGAATTGACTGTATATTTTCTCTGAGACGCTACCCTGCCTCACTCACCAAGGCTGGAAGGTAATAGAGAGAGGGGTTCCCATGTCGCGGAGCCTCACTGTAAGTATAGGTAGGAACATTTACTCGACCTCGCTTAACCTTGGCTTCGGTCAACGTTGGTTCGTTATTAAGTGGGTGATACAATAAGAGGATAAGATATAATATATAAGATATATAAGATATACAATAAGATACAATAAGAATTCATTTAACGTCGCCACCTTCACTATTACGCCGTCCGCCAGTGGGTGGGGGGTGGAAACAAACTACCTTGGGTGGCGAGGGGGTACGCGAACGCTGAACGACCAGTATTCTTGCGCGGGTTCGCTTAACAGTGTTTCGCTTAAAAGTCGCACTTTTCGCGAACACAACTGCGACGTTAAGCGAGGACTAAGTGGGACTGGAATTTGGAAAGTTTCAGTCGTACATCACGGGGGGGGGGGGGGGGGTAGTATTTATCTGTCTGAAAGTGCAGATAACAGGTAAATGTCCCTACCTGCTTTGGTTTTGGAAGGAAAACATTTCTCCATCAACGCTGGGAGGTTAGCCCTATACCTGAAGCAGAAAAGGGGGTCAGTCAGTAAATACAATTCACAGATTAATACCACAGACTGCTTTATGGTCATCCAGATACTCAGGAATAATAATAATAATAATAATAATTTTCATAATAATAAAAATCCTTGCATTTGATATAGCACTTTTTCACGTCTTCGAGACGGTGTCTCAAAGCGCTTCGCAGAATATACTGTCAAAGTGAATCGACTATATATTTGTGGGTGAGACTTACTTGATTTTTTCTTGCTTGACATAATTGGCATCATTCAGGTTATCCTCCCAGGGTAGGTTGCCACAGAGCCACTGTAACATGCAATAGCCCAGGATCTCTAGGTCGCCTCGCCGAGCAGGGACTGAAAGAAAATGAAAGGATCAGAAGGAACTTAACACACTAATAATAATAACCCTTGCGTTTAGTCGATATAGCATCTTAACACTATCACATCTTCGAGACACCTTAAACTCTCTGGCATGACAACAACAGCAGCAACAACAACAAAATTAGAGGGACAGGATAGTGGGGGGGGGGGCATGGGAGAGAGTTGGGAGGGGAGGGAGAGAGTTGGGAGGGGAGGGAGAGAGTTGGGAGGAGAGGGAGAGAGACTTGGGAGGGGAGCAGAAGGCACGATCGAAGAGGAGGGTCTTGAGACCGGCCTTGAAGGAGGCGAGTTGACGGGAGGGAGCGAAGCGAAGGGACTGTGGGATGACTGCGGCATGAGCTGCATCACTGAGTAATTAATTTCAGCTTTTAAAATATCCTGCTCTACCTTCACGGCCAATCTGAGTCAGAAAGGGTTAATAAACAAATGTGGAAGTCATTTTCTACTCCATATAAAGTCATGGGGAATTTGTGCCTGCTCAGTATAAAAGGTTACAGTTTAATTTGATGAAGTGTTTAGTTAAGTTGCTTTACTAATGACTAAGATCAAACCTTGCATGATAATGTTGGAAGTCTGCTATTGAGCTGCAACGACGGGCCAATTATTAATAAGAAGAATGTCATGTGAATGAGATTATCCCGAGATAAATGACAAGTTAGTTAAGGGTCACTCAGCCTCCAGAGCAAGGTCATCCTTAACAGCTGACTATATTCATTAAAGTGTCATTTATTCACACCGCGCATTGCAAATTATTCTCCCCGTCTACTTGGGATAAATACACACCTGATCCAAACATACAATTTCCTCAACGCATCTACATACCACCTGCTCGTTCCTAAAAAGTTCAACGTAACCCTCCCGTGGCTCAAGAAAAGCAATGGCTTCCACCCATTACTCACATTATTACTTTAATTATTTTTTATTTTGATCGCAGCGTTTACGTTGGCTCACATTCCTGCTCCAATTCACACACAGACTGCAAGCAAAGTATACCATTCATTGCCGACTTTCATATACAGTAGATATATATTTTTTTAAAATAAACAATTACATTTTTTAAAAACTTAAAACTAAAGGCATTGCTTTAAAACAACTCGCAGTGAGTCAACTCGCTCAATCGGCAAAACTGGTTTGTTTGGTTGTGTTTCGAAACAAATTTGGTGCGGGATTTGAAACCATTGTTACGCATTGGAAAATGGATTGAAACGGCAGCAGAACGTCATATATCAAGCCTTCTGGGACGCTACCCGACGTGAAGGGCGTTATGTGATCACGTCTTCCAGACTGCGTCTCAAAGCGCTTCACAGAATCTACCTGTAAAGCCAATCGACCGTATATTTTGTGTGGGCGGGCGAAACGCGGCAGCCAATTGCGCACAGCAGCTCTCCCCACAAACAGGCGTGGTTTGAGTGACCAAACGATTATCGTTTTAAAGGGACGATTATTACCTACTTACTGCTAGGTGAACATGCGGAGTGAGTTCTTGCCCCGACATTCCACCCTGCCCGGGAATCAAACCCAGGTCTTCTCGCTTGCGAGGCCAGGCGAGGTGTGTGCTCTAACCCCACTACGCTACAGGACTCCCAGTAGTGACGAATGGGTCATTTCATGTGCCCTTGGGTACCTGTCTACAGAACTAAGGGAGTTAACTCTTTCACGACCATAATCACTTAGCAAAGGGAGGTGAATTTAAAGCCCTCCACAATCTCACCCCCATCCTACATCCGTGACCTCCTATCCCCTTATCAACCTGCCCGCCCCCTCCCCCCCCTCCGCTCAGCAGGCTCTGGCCTGCTCCACGTCCCCCAACCCACCCGCCCCACTATTGGCGGGCGAGCCTTCAGCCACTCTGCCCCCAGCCTCTGGAACTCCACCCCCCAGTCCCTCCGCCTCGCTCGCCCCCTCCCTGGCCTCCTTCAAGTCTCATCTTAAGACTGTTGAATCAATCCAGTGTAAAAATCTACCGATTGTTGGCTGGTTGTTGAGTGTTGTTTCACCAGATCACCACAAACCTGCTCCATTGTGTGCGTCGATGCTCGTAAATTCAAGGGTCCCATCGTGGCAACGTCTCGGATCCTCCTTGTATTCCTTGTGCACTCCCTCAGGACAGTATCTGTATGCAAGGCCATAATCAACTAAATACACCTAGGAAAGATTGAAGGCAAACGTGATTAAAGCGATCGGATTAAGCCCCCGCAGCCCTCAAAAACACATCATCCGAATGGCTACTTAGCAAAATGTATAACATGACACAAGTGATCAAAGAATCTCTGGAGCAAAAAGATTTGTTTGGGGGAGGCGGGGTGGGGGGGGGGCGGAATTCTTTATGTATATATATATATATATATATATATATATATATATCAGATCTAGATTCATAGCACAAATTTGCCGAAAAAATATACAGTCTGTATACAGTCTGTATATTTCTTTACAATACACAAATTTACAGTACATTCTATGAAGACGTTGATAAGATGTGAAAAGCGCTATCTCAAATGCAAGGTAGTAGTTACTAGTGTAGTACTCACGCAGGGACTGATAGACCATTTCTAGTGATGTTTTTATGGGGGAGAGATGGGGGACAGGGCTGAATGTGTAGAAGATTCTGACCATTACCTCCCCCACCCCCCACCCCCCCCGAAGTCAGACAGGATTTCGCTGAACCAAAAGTAAAAAATTACGAAAACAAGTATTCAAATGAGCCAGTCGTCTAAATAATTGGTGCTGTAAAATAACAGCTGTGGAAAGAATCCATGGATGAAATGCATGTAGAATTTAAACAACAAAAAAAAAGTACCTCATTGGGATTCTGGTAACTCAGGAGAAGATTAGAAGCTTTAATGTCACCGTGCACATATTCATGGTCATGGATATATTCTAATATGTCAAACTGTCCAAAAAAGGTGGGGGAAAAAATAAAGATTATTTAAACAAACAACTCTGGTTTTCAATTGGAAACGAGTTATTAAGATTGTTCAAACTCAAGAGCACAATTTAAGGAAATTCCATTTGTACACCATAATATCAGTTAAATATAATACATTGTGTATTATATATAATATATACATACATAGGCTGAATCCATAGCCTGGTATTTCTGACCAAGTTTTAATCTATGGAAACATTTGCATCTGTCACAGCAAATCTTAAAACAATCTCTGATGAACTGAACAGTTTTCCCAACGATTAACAATCTCACACCCTCGACAAATTCACTACACACAATTTCAACACATCTAAATACCACACAAAACACACACACACACACACATCATGTTCTCTGTAGCAGAAACAAGAATATTATACCGCGTTCTAAGGAAATAGGGAAAAGGAGGTTAAACCTCACCAATCTAAGGCCTAACTGTAACACAAATTTCCGTGGGAATTTCTTTCCGTTTTCCTGAAAGATTTTCTGAAGGTCAGATCCAAATCGATCCATCACCATAAATCTGTAACTGGAGATGAACACAGAGAGAGTGAATTGAAGCTTGAAATACAGCATTTCAAAGAATCATCCGCACAGATTACAACTGCACACAAAGAGATTTATTTATTTATTTTATTTATTCATTTTAAATCCACGACTTGGGTCACTTTACTTATCGGGAAAGAAAGTCAACACCCAGCCGGAATGTGATCGATTTGGTTCGCTCGGTAACTGCGCGCTGCTTCGCTCATCCACAACTCAGGGACGCTACCCTAGCCGCATGAAGAGGGTGCTCGATAAATCCAAGTTATTGTTGTCGACTCTTGCGTTCAAATCCCTCCTCCGTGCCTCGTCCCACCCTACACACAACTCTCCAAACTCCCTAGCTCAGCCGCTCGCTCCTTCCACTCAGCCTGCTTCACGAGTTCCCCAACCCATTCGCTTCTCTGAGAACTATTTCATGCACAATAAATACAGTCGATTCACTTCACAGTATATCTGTACGCCAGTACTTTAACCAATGAAAGAAAAGCTATAACACGAGTTCCGCTGATTGGATGCTGAGCGATAAATGATAATCCTTGATACAGTCTTCTTATCATTTCTATGGGACGTCTCAAAGCGCTTCACAGAATATACAGTGAAGTGAATTGACTGTATATTTGTGGGAGAAACGTGGCAGCCAATTGCGCACAGCGGCGTCCCTCACAAATTATTATTATTGATCAACAACGTGTCCTGGACTGATTATATTTTTTAAATAACCTGGAATAATATTTGTTTTAATTTGTTTCGGTCAAAGAATTAAAAAAATATACCTTTTGCCTCCTTTCTCATGCAATCCTGACCCCCAGTATTTGGGCACGCCGAGGTAATTGGTCTTCCGAGAACTTATCCAGCTCTGAACTGTTGCGGGGAAGAACACACGGTTATCAATAGAAAACAAAATACATACGATTCCAACCCCAAAAATTCCGAAGAAACGCTGGCAGCCAATGGTCTGAATAACAACAATAACAACAAAATCACACTTGTATAGACAGTGCCTTTCACGTCAGGAGGACGCCCCAAGGCGCTAGACAGTCATTGCTTCAGACACGAGCTGAGGACAGGGGTGGTGGTGGGGGAAGGGAAGGGAAGGGAAGGGGGAGAATTAGGAGTTGCTGATGGGTCCATCGAAGAGGAGAGTCTTTAAGGTGAGACTTGAAGGAGGCCAGGGAGGAGGGGGCGAGGCGGAGGGACTAGGGATGGAGTTCCAGAGATTGGGGGCAGAGTGGCTAAAGGCTCGTCCGCCAATGGTGGTGGGGTGGGTGAGTCGGGGGACCTGGAGCAGTCCAGAGCCCGCTGAGCGGAGGGAGGGAGGGAGGGAGGGAGGGAGGGAGGGAGGGAGGGAGGGAGGGAGGGAGGGAGGGAGGGAGGGAGGGAGGGAGGGAGGGAGGGAGGGAGGGAGGGAGGGAGGGAGGGAGGGAGGGAGGGAGGGAGGGAGGGAGGGAGGGAGGGAGGGAGGGAGGGAGGGGGCGGGCAGGTCGCTAAGGGGACAGGAGGTCACGGGGGGAGAGGTTGTGGAGGGCTTTAAATGTGAGGACCAGGATCTTGAATTGAATAACGTGTCAGGAACGTTGCCACCAACACATCTACGATTCTAGTCAAACTTTTTAAAGCAAGCAAATTAGTTTAGTTTCAAAAGTTTCGAGAAAACCTTCCTCTGGCGATTCAGTGAAAGTTGCAAGGCTTCCCACATCTCCCCACTTCATTGCAAGAGCAAGATTTTTTTTTAAAAAAACGCTAGTACTGTAATCGCTACTTTCGCCAATCTATCTGTGGAGCAACCTCAGTACCTCAGCCTCTTCTGTATTACTCTAATACTTTGGGAACATCTATTGGTTTTTTACAATGCATCCAATTATATGGATGAGCAAGGAAATTCCTACTTAATTAATAACAGCCAAATGGAAAAGATTAAAATCCTAATGTCGAAAATACATTTCAAAAATTACCCCCTTTTTTTTTTTAACAATTAATAGGGTTGATCTAATCTTTTGAGCTATTTAAATTGGCACTTTTGTTTCACCGGATTCACGATCCGACTTGTCAAAACGATTTAATTTCATTTCAAACCCACGATAAAGAACGGCGTGTTATCACATGCCCCATTTCTCTCACCACATCCCAACCTCCACCTCGCCCACAACTCTCCCCCCACCCCACCTCCCCTCTCCCTCCCTCCCTCTCCATTTATAATCTAATTTTGGTTTCACTACTCCAGTCTTGGTGGAAGCATCATGCATAGGCTCTCTCGTCTCACATTCTCTCGTCTCATTTTCTCTCTCTCTCTCTCCACCTCTCCCCCTACCCCCCTCTCACCATTCTGGTTTGCATCTTTCACTTTTGACTGTCAGTTTTCAAATTGATTTGCTTGTCGAGATGCAGCTAGCTGGAACAAATGTGAGCAACTCACACTAAACCCCCATTCATGTCTTGGAAATGGAGAACTGAAAGCAACTCAAGGATCAAGAGTGTACAGGCTTGGAAAGTGATCACTTGAGAGAGAGAGATAGAGAGAGAGAGAGAGAGGGAGAGAGAGAGGGAGAGAGAGAGAGAGAGAGTGTGCACACCAGTGGAACAGGACCAAGGGAATCATATGCATTTCATGCCCAGACACCTTATAATTGAAATGCTGCAAATTGCTAAGGACAGAAATGGTTTCGTTCTTGTGTAACTTCTTCCATCTAACCAGAGGAACATTGCTTCCCGGGCTCCTGTGATGGAGTGGGATCAGCAAAACCAAGATATATACATATATTATATATATTTCCACTGCTCCAGCCAACATCAAACAGACCAAATGGTCACTCTAAGCACTGGTAACAAAACTTTAAAATCTGCAATATAGTTAACTAATAATAATAAATAATCCGTGCATTTGATATAGCGCTTTTCACATCTTATCAATGTCTCAAAGCGCTTCACAGAATATACTGCAAAGAGAATTGACCGTATATT
The DNA here is from genome assembly GCA_035084275.1 of Hydrolagus colliei. Lineage (NCBI taxonomy): Eukaryota > Metazoa > Chordata > Chondrichthyes > Chimaeriformes > Chimaeridae > Hydrolagus > Hydrolagus colliei. Next base: position 20,290 of record JAYJKW010000109.1, read on the forward strand.
TTGGGGGCGGAATGTGGCAGTCAATTGCGCACAGCAGCGTCCCCCATAAACAATCGACTGATTTGTTGATTAGGACATTAATTCCTGATTAAACTAATTCGGATAACTAATCTTTTCGTTTGTCTTTGAAGCATAAAATATAAGGCAAACGTTGCTTCAGACTCTTTCCGTTTCCATTTCAAGGCACAGATTAGGGCAGTTCAAATCACAAGTTGCAAACCAAAAAAAATGCACATCACACACATATAAACATATCAAGCAGAAAATATTGACGGTCCATAGACAGAAACAGCCGTATACAATCTGCATGCCTTAAAAAAAACACTAGAGAAATGATCAACTAAAAATCTAATGTTGCATTAAATCAAGCTATAAAAAAAACAAGAAAGTACAAACTCCCACCATTTCAGCTAGCTGATCAAAAGTAAGCATACTGCATACTGATTCCCTCTAAAAAATAACAAGGAGTTAAACATAATACAGTATATATATATAAATACATTATAATATACATTATATATATTATATATGTGGATATCAAGAGACAATTGAGAATAGGGTTCTCAATTCCAGGCACTTTGCTGGTGTGTTATATATCCAAACCAGATCGGGGGGGGGTGTTTTGCACAGCAGGATACTGTACCACAGATTGCACAGTTCTGATTCACGCGCAATAAAAGTAACTCACTTAGCTCGGGCTTTGCTGCTCTCATGTAAAACTTGAGCTCGGAGAAAAGTGGTCCATTGTCACTGGGTTCCTGGAAAATAAAAAAAAGAAACCATGAAAATAGCTGTGGGGGCGGAGGGTGAGGGTGGGTGGGTGGATGGGGGGGAGGGAGACTTAAAGCTGCGTTGAGAAACACTGAGAATTGCAGAAGCAGAATTCAGCAATTCTCAATCAGCGCAGTATAATATGTAATAGATCAACAAAGTCACAATGGGAGGCCGCTGGATATACTTTTTCCCGTCAAGCGAATCAACCAAATAGCAGGCAAAACATCTGTTACCAAACTGTCTGATCCTTGAAGCAATTTTGTGGGGAAAGCGATTAAAAAGTTAGTGATACTTTTGTTTTGTTTTTAATGTTTTTTTTTAAAAAAGCTATAATCCCTTTTTGAGAATGAATTGTCCTCATCAAAGTAAAAAAAAAAGAGAGAGAGAGGGCGTGAGCATTCAGGATTAGAATCCTTTCCCAATTTGGCCAATCCGTGACTAGTGGAGTCCTGTAGCTCAGTGGTTAGGGGACCCCACCTTACCAGTGAGAGACCCGGGTTCAATTCCAGTCAGGGCGAAACCTTGGGCAAGTTTCCTTTACTCCACACGACTAACAGTAATCCCTCAAAAAAAAATGGGGTCGTTTCAATCCCCGACTGTTTATGGGGACCCCGCTGTACGCAATTGGCTGCCGCGTTTCGCCCACCAAATACACAGTGAATTCACTTTACAGTATATTCTGGACTGCCGCGAGCGAAGCCGCCAATTTCAGAGTAGTATTGTATTGTACAGGATCTTCACGTACTAAGGGTGGCAATTTAAGACGAGGATACAGGATGAGTGTTAACCTTTAGAGAACAAAGCAGGGAGAAGGTGAATCCTACTGTTCTACCCACAGTTACAACGGCAAGTAGATGGCACGATACACAAGTGGTCCCCAGTAACATTTTACACCATTGGAAAAAAACGCAGGTAAGGGAGCATGTTTTCCGCGCACCACTGGTATTGAAAATTAAAATAAAAGTTTAATAGATATATAAATAAGACAAAAATACAATTAAGAGAACACCAGTAAAGAGATTCTATTTACACAGCCCACTCCAGATCCCCCTCCACCCTCCCACCTCATGTAGGACACAGAATTATACAAAATTTACAGCACTGACATTCAATTTGCATGTTCGCTAAAAGGAAGATATCGAGACAAGAAAGCGCGAGTTTAGCAATTATCCTGAATGCCCATTTTCCAATTTATAAAAAAAAATTGTTTTGCATTTAAATTCCACCAACTCGTTTTGAAGAACCTTTTTTTTTTCTTTTAATTTGATTGTCAGTTGCTAAAACATCCCATTAGCCGTTTTTACGTTAGCATTAATCAGTCAAAAAGCAATGCTGCTGCCACACTGCCAACTCAAAATTGTTGTTTTCATGGGAACTCTAAATGCTACTTCATTTGGTAAGAAATCAATGCGGATGTTAATGCTAGCAATGCCTTTGTGTCTTAAGACAAAGTTAATTAACCAAATTGCCAACAATTCTTCTGTCCGTTGAGAAACAGTGACAGCATTCGGGTGCATTAAAATTCTGATGTTGGGCGTACAGAAGTGAGCGCTGACAAAAAGAAAAGTTCTAAACCGATATTGCCACCACCCCACCCCTACCCCTAAACTCCCGACCCCCACCCAAATGTACATTCCATCAATTTTTTTTAAATTACATTTTTTTTTAAACGAGTGGCACCTCATTTTTATGTAAATGTTTCGGAGCAGAGGACGTGAGGTTTCGAGGGACGAGATAGCACAAAAGTATCAGATCAAGGAAGATGATTCTCATTGTTCAGCCTTTCACATTTGTTCTCGGTTTATATATTCCCCCGTGTGCAAGCGTTTAGTGTTTCATATTTTGTTCCATTGCATTTCTCCATATTTATTAGTTCTCTCTCTCTCTCTGTCTTTCTCTATCTCTCTCTCGCGCTTCCCCCCACCACCCACCTACCCAGTTTCCTTCCTCCCTTTGGCGTTTGGCTTTTTAAAAATAAAACTCCATTTGCCTCCTTGTCCCTTGCGACTTCGAGCAAGTGAATTGAACAGATTCATTACTGTGTATACATTATCATGGAATATGCTTGCGCACATGCATTACCTAGGACAAAACAATTCTACACCTAATGTTTTCCGCAGCAAAAAAAAATGGCACATTGTGTGGTCTTGTTTGATGGTTGCTTAAATTAACGTTTTGATACAAATTCCAACTAAAATGAGCAGCTCAGCTCGAACATACCACTTTGATGACATACGGAGCACTGTTCCCAACAACTTTGGAAGAATTTTCATCAGCTTGGGGCGGGGGTGTGTGTGTGTGTGGGGGGGGGGGAAGGGGGATAAAGGGGGGAAAAAAAAAGGTAAAATTAAAAAAGCAGCATTTATTTCAAGGTAAACAAGCTAAAATTCAAATTAAATCACGGTATTTTCTTTTTAAACCAAAAGGTGTACTGTATAATTAATCTCCAGGTTAGAAATGAATCCTGAAATGTCAAGAATTTGAAATTGGACTTTTTACGTTTCCCACAGTACAACAAACGACAAAATTACATTTACAGAGCGCCTCTCACGTCGGGAGGACGTCGCAAAGCGCTGACACTTTGGAACATGGTAACACTGTTAAGACTTTGGACCATTTATTTACCAATGTAATTTTGCTATTGTAGTTGGGATCTTTCCACACGCACGCACTTAACCTCAGTCAACAACGACGACTTGCATCTAGATAGCGCCCTTCACAGAGGGTTATCAAGTTTGTGTCCCTGAGAACGCTTGAAATAAGTAGAACCAGACGAGGGATAGCCTGGTTTCCGTGTACCCAAGAATATCGATGTGTTATTCCAGGATAAGGGGGTTTGATTGCGAGAGCTTTATTTGAGTCACGCCCCAGTTAGAATGCTGGATCTAAACCACCCGAGCTTCTCACAAACCTCGAGGGCTCTAATCTACTCTAACACAAAGAAAAGCACAAAAGGTGCCTGAATTCACTCGGGTTTCAATTATATAGTTCCCAGGGGGGGCACAAAAGTGAAAATACACTTTCTTACGGTTATTGCATAGGTGTTCCACAGAATGTATTCAAACTGCAGAGATGTGTGTGTGTGTATGTATGTATGTGTGTGTGTATCTATGTATGTATGTAGCAGGCCAGTAATATAATGGGAACCTTTTGACGACCACAGAATTATCATCACATTTTTTTTGTTTTTTCTATTGCGACTTTCTGCTTCTGGCATTTCGGCAGCAGTAAATCAGGACATTATAATATAATAATAATCCTTGCATTTGGTAATGTAGCGCATTTCACATCTTCTAGACGTCTCTCAAAGCGCTTCGCAGAACATGCCGTAAAGTGAATCGACTTGTGTATTTGTGGGTGAAACGCGGCAGCCAATTGCGCACAGCAGCGTCCCCCCACAAAAGGTCGCGGATTGAAATAACAAATTTTTAATAGTTTTTTTTTTGGGGGGGGTGGGACGACGGATTATTATTAAGCGCGCGTGTGTGTGTGTGTGGGGGGCGTAAGGAAACTTGCCCATGGTTTCGCTCGCCCTGACCCGCCTGGATTCGAAACACAGGTCTCTCACGCTTGCAAGGCGAGCGCTCTAACCCACTGAGCTACAATACAGGAGCTCCATTATATTCCACATTGTGCCACTCACGGTCCATGAATCATTGCTCAAGGTCTACCTCTGATCTAAGATTAAGAAGAGTGTAGTGTACATTTACCCAGGTATAAGAGACCAAATCCACCCTTGCCTATGGGCATTCCGATTTTCCACTGTTTTTTACCAGTGTCAGTCAGTACCTCCCCCGGTTTCATTTCCTCGGCCATTTTCCTCTTGGGCGGGGCCTTGGCTTTTGCACCCGCTGACTTGGATTTAGGAGGCATCTGGAATCGAAAAGAGAAAAAAAATATATAGTATTTTGTTTTGTTTTTCCACAAAAAAACGCCCCCCCCAAAAAAAGTTTTCACGCTCTGAATTCCACACTTTCTGTAGCACAAACGGCATCCATTTCCATCTTTCGCGACAAACCGACTGACTGCCTGCTCTGCTCGCTTGCCATCTCCTCCCTCGAGATACAGTCCAGTTACAGTCCCGATAAGGAATAATGACTCAAACTAATAATAATAGATAGTAATAATACAGTAATAATAATATTAATAATCCTATCTTTTGATATAGCGCTTTTCACACCTTATCGACGTCTCAAAGCGTTTATATTCCGACATGCTACACCAATTCAAATTCTTGATTAAAATAAATGTCTTCTTTTTTTGGGGTGGGAGGGTAATTTTTCCTGACACTTTCAATTTGTTCGAAACGTTAAGGGTTGATGACATTGGGAAGCAAACGAGATGGTTTTGGAAGTGAGATTGCCTCTTTCCGTACAGGAATATGTTACCTGAACAGTTCGCATCTCATTTAACACAAATTTTGCAAAAGAAAAATACTGTTTATTACGTTCATCAGTGGGTTAGGACGGACACAAGTTACTGTTTTTTTTTTCCTCAAGGCGTGTGTGGAGTAAGGAAACTTGTCCAATGTTTTCTCCCTACCGGGAATCTAACCCAGCTTCTCGTTTGCGAATCGAGGGCTCGGGTAACCGCTGAACTACAGGACTCCAGTGTATACGCTGTGAAGTATACATAATATGGCGTGAAGTATACATCAAGAGAATACGCCGTAAAGAATTGACTATATGTTTTGTGGGCGGCTAAACGCGGCAGCCAATTGCGTATATTTAATTTCGAGCAACGCGCAAAAGGTTCTTCTCGTCAATTTCCTCGAAATTTTCCTCGAGTAGCAATGGGTGTATTAGAATACGATGGCTTGAGAATTAACCACAGCTTGCATTTATATAGCACCCTTCGCACACAGGGAACTGACTGTCGAGAGCGCTGAACACAGAATCGTAACTCTATTTGTAAATCAACCTTCTTCAAAGTCTCTGCTGTGAAATATCGGTCCCCAGGTGTGTCCATAGGACGCAAAGCAAAATAAAAAAAATTGTGTGAATCATAGTAATAATAACAACAGGAACTTGCATTACATAGCTCCCTTCTCTTGGATAATGTCAGAGTGCTATCGAAAAGTTCTCTTTCTCTCTCCCCACTCCCTGCACACACACACGATAGAAACAAAAATAACTTGGATATGAACAAGTACGTTTGAAACATCACTTTCAGGAAATCAAATTGCCTCTAGCCGAGGATATACCATATACCATACAGGCAAAAATCAGGCGATCTAGTAGGAGTTCAGCCACCTGTAGTTATCAAACCACACGATTGTTATATACCCTGGTAAAAACAGTCCGTCGCGCGCTCGCGTTTCTTTGGCATTTTATAAATTAGAAAGCAGAACAAACCTTTTCTTCTTCTCCCGAAACTCACGAGCTACAGGAGGCACTCATAGACAACACATCACATCCCGGGTGATGTCATCTAGACAGCTATAATGCACATTGTGAGCATGTGGTACAAAATGGCCGGCTGTGGGGGTAACCGTCCACCTGAGAGAGATGAGATTGCGCTCTTCTCCCAGTGTCTTGGCGCGGACGCTGCCTGGTTTGAATAGCGGCCGAAAAACCTATCTGAGGCGGTTTACAACTCCTTTCAACGCCCAGATACTCAACTGCTTCAAACGGTGGGAATCAAAACCCTTTGAAAGCTCTCGTCGTTGAGGCACTGACTCACTTTTTAAGACACTTCAAATGAGGACGGCGGAAGGCAGCCAACAATAATAATCCTTGCATTTGATATAACACCTTTTTACGTCTTCTTAGACGTTTCAAAGCGCTTCACGGAATATACTGTAAAGTGAATGAATCGACTGTACATTTTGTGGGCGAAACGCGGCAGCCAATCGCGCTCAGCAGTGTCTCCCACCCCCCCCACAAACAGTCGTGGATTGAAATGACCACAATTTTATTTTTGTGTGTGTTTTTTGGGAGGGATTTATTATTAGGCGCGCGCGTGTGTGTGTGTGTGTGTAGTAAGGAAATTTGCCCAAGGTTTCACCCTGGATTCGAACACAGGTCTCATACTTGCTTGTGAGTCAATAAGGGAAATAGGATTGCTAGCCTTTATATAGGAGATCTGGAATGTAAAATAAGGTATGCAGAGCTGGGCAAGAGGTTTGTGTTCAGTTTTCAGCACCCAGAGTTAATAATAACAGTGTTAGGAAGGCTGTAGTAGACTTTGGGGGATGTCCAGTGATGGTTGACTGACTGACTGAATTAATATATGGGTTGAAACAAACAATCATGAGGTTGGGAAGAGGAGTTCGAGGGGTGATTCGATTAAGGGTATTTAAATTATTGAAAGCAATTGACAAGTTAGACAATGCGTGGATCGATCACCCTTCCCTCTGGTACAGGGATTCATTACAGCAGGGCATAGCACAACCAAGCTCAAAAAATATTTATTCCCGTAAAGAATATGCCCCCCACCCCCCATCCCCCCCTCCCCCAAGTAGCTAGGAATCAACGGGGATATTTTGAAGAGAGACAGACCGATATATACTATAATTCATTTTACAGTATATTCTGTGAAGCGCTTTGAGACGCCTCAAAGTGATAATACAGTAATCATAATAATAATCCTTGCATTGGATATCGAGCTTTTCACATCTTCTAGACGTCTCAAAGCGCTTGACAGAGTATACGGTAAAACGAATTGACTTTATATTGTGTGGGCGATTAGGCGCAAACGGCGTCCCGCAAACAGTCGCGGACGGAAGTGACCAATTTATTCTTATTCTTATTACGGAAGGAATTATTTACTCCCCAGAAAAGCCATCCGACAGTCAGCTGACACCCGGGTTCTTACTTGCCGCGAGGTAAACAGGGAGTGTGTGGGGTGAAAAAAAGCCCAATTAAAAGACACACACACACATAATGTAGAGTGTGCTGGAGTGAATCAGAGGCTTGGAGTGAGAGCCACGGGATCGTGACCAGGGCTACTGTGTTATTTCCAAAACCCGGCTCCACCTGAGCTCTGGAAATTTCCACGCGTTACAAAGTGTGGGATTCTCGGCACGCTTTAGATCCTCTTTAAAGCACGGGTGACGCCTGCGTCAAAAGGACATCCGGCCGCAGGCTAAATAATAATAATAAAACAATAATAATGATACTGACAACCCTGGCGTTTGATATAGCCAAACGTACAGTCATTTCTCTTTGAAGTGTAGCTGGGGAAGCGCTTTCTAGAGGACATGGTATCTGGCATCTCTATGTATGTGTGTGTGTGTGTGTGTGTGTGTGTGTGTGTGTGTCTCGCTCACTGCTACATCAAATGCAAGTATTGTTATTATTATATTATTATTATCAGGTCATCGAGACGTCTCCAAGCGCTTCGCGGAGTATAGTAATCCTTGTCATTCGATACAAACGCCACCGTCAAGCAGGCAAAACGGTCAAACTTTTGAAACCAGTGACAAAAGTTTTAATTTCCGACATAGTTAAATATGTCAGTGCAGTCAGTACAGACGTTCATACCCAGGTAATAATAATAATAATCCTGATATTTGATATCGCGGCTTTTCACGTCTTCTATCTCTAGACTGTGTCTCAAAGCGCTTCACAGAATATACTGTCAAGTGAAGTGACTGTGTATATATATTTGTGGGCGAAACGCGGCAGCCGATTTCCCCCCCCCTCCCCCCCACCCCACACATACACACAGTTGTGGGTTGAAAATGACCAATTTTTATCATTGTAGTTTTTTTGGGGGGACAGATTATTATTGTGTGTGTGTGTGTGTGTGCGCGCAGAGGAAGGAAACTTGCCCAAGGTTTCGCCCTGAACCTGACCTGCCTGGATTCGAACGCAAGTCTCTCTCCCGCTCGTAAGGCGAGTGAGTGTCTCTAACCCACCGAGCTGCACTGACTTATCATCATCATCATCATCACAGTTCACACACTGAGTGAGGTTCTAACCTCCAGCCATTATTGACTCCATTACCTGTTTCCTCTGTGACCAGGGGGGGGGGGAGAGGGGGAGACACAGAGAGAGAAAGAGAGAGACCAAGGCTTTGATCAAAGTGTCAAGTCACTACACCTCTACTCTCTCTCCTTCCACCTTCCCTCCCTCTCTCCATCTCTCCTGCCTCTCCACCATCCCTCTCTCTATTCCTCCTTTCCCTCCCTCTCCATTTTCCCTCTCTCTAACACATATCATCTTCCTCTCTCTCCCCCACCTTCCTCTCCCACCCCACTTTCCCTCCCTCCCTCTCTACCTTCCATCCCTCTCTCTGACACACATCACCTCTCTCTCTCTCCCCCTCCATCCCTCTCTCTGACACACATCACCTCTCTCTCTCTCCCCCTCCATCCCTCTCTCTGACACATATCACCTCTCTCTCTCTCCCCCTCCATCCCTCTCTCTGACACACATCACCTCTCTCTCCTCTCCCTCACACTCTCCCTCCCTCCCTCCTTCCTTCCTTCCCCTCTCTCTAGACACACATCATCCCTCACTCTCTCCCCCTCACTCCTTCCTCCTTCCCTCACTCTGACACACATCTCTCTCTCCTCTCCCCTCCCTCTTTCCTTCTCTCTCTCTATCCTCACCCTCTCCCCCTCCCTCCCTCACTCTCTCCCCCTCCCTCCCTCACTCTCTCCCCCTCCCTCCCTCACTCTCTCCCCCTCCCTCCCTCTCTCTCCCTCACTCTCTCCCCCTCCCTCCCTCACTCTCTCCCCCTCCCTCCCCCTCTCCCCCTCCCTCCCCCTCCCTCCCTCACTCTCTCCCCCTCCCTCCCCCTCTCCCCCTCCCTCCCTCACTCTCTCCCCCTCCCTCCCTCTCTCTCTCCCCCTCCCTCCCTCACTCTCTCCCCCTCCCTCCCTCACTCCCCCTCCCTCCCTCACTCACTCCCCCTCACTCCCTCACTCTCTCCCCCTCACTCCCTCCCCCTCACCCTCTCCCCCTCACCCTCTCCCTCCCTCACTCTCTCCCCCTCCCTCCCTCCCTCTCTCCCCCTCCCTCACTCCCTCTCTCCCCCTCCCTCCCTCCCTCTCTCCCCCCCTCACCCCCCCCCCCCCCCCCCGAGTGAGGGCAGCACCCTGACAGACTGACAGACTGACAGACAGAGACTCACCGTGGGTCAGGCTGGTGTGTGTGTGTGTGTCAGGGCCGCTCACTGGGCGGCAACACCGGCAGGCCTGACAGTCAGCTAGGCCTCACTTCTCTCTCTCTATTCTCTCCTTCTCTCTCTCTCTCTCTCTCTCTCTCTATTCCTCTCACCCTCTCTTCTCTCTCCCTCTATTCTCTCCTTCTCTCTATTCCTCTCACCCTCTCTCTCTCTCTATTCTCTCCTCTCTCTCTCTATTCTCTCTCTCTCTCTGTTCCTCTCACCCTCTCTTCTCTCTCCCTCTCTATCTCTATTCTCTCTCTCCTTCTCTCTCTCTCTATTCCTCACTTCTCTCTCCCTCTCTATCTCTATTCTTCTATTCCTTCCTTCCCCTCCCCCTCCCTACACCTCCTATTACTCTCTCTCTCTCTCTCTCACTCTCTCTGTAACCTTCTCTCTCTCTCTCTATTGCTCTCTGACTTTATTTCCCTCACCACCCCCTCCCCCACTCTCTCTCTCTCTCTCTGTGTCTCCCCCTCTGTTACTCTCCCTGTCTCTCTCTCTCTCTCTATCACTCTCTCTATTACTCCCTGTCTCTCTCTCTATCACTCCTCTCTCACACTCTCTCTATCACTCCCTTTTTCTGAATTTCCCGCCCCAAGCCCTTCCCCCTCAAGCCCCCCCCCTTAGCCCCCCCCCCCCCCTTAGCCCCTCCCCCCCCCCCCCCCCCAAGCCCCCCCACCCATCCTCCTCCTCTCGTGGCCCCTCCCTCCCCACCCGACCCTCGCACGTCACCGTTAACCGCCGCTCCCATTGGCTCCCGGAAGCCCCGCCCACAACAATTGGCGCGGAATTGCACGCCCCACCCCCTCAGCGAGGCGGGAAATTCAAAACTCTCTCCTGCGCGGTACAGGCGTAGCTTCCGAACCCCGCTTAACGTCGCCCGCGACGTTCGCCGGGCGGGGTGGGGAAGTGGTGGTGGCGTGGGGAGGGGGGGGGTGGGGGGGGGAGATGATTGAGCCGGGCAGGCCTGACAGGGAGTGATTATTACACTATTATGTATTTTTTTTTAAAAACAAGAAACTTTTGACAAAAAATGTCCAAAAGAACCTAACTGCAGTTTTTAACATTCATTCTTAACGTCGTTTCGAGCACCAAACGGCGACGTTAAGCGGGGCGTACCTGTACTGCAGCTGAGAACCCTTTGAAGAGATGGGGAAGTTCTTCAAAACTCGGCATACTGTACTGTAGGACAGATGCTCTTGTATCTGAAACACAAACAGAAGTTGCTGGGAGAACTCAGCGGGTCAGGGGCAGCATCTACGGAGAGCGGAGAGAGAGTCAACGTTTTCGGGTCCGCCCGCGACCCTTCGTCAGAACGCCGGTCACAGTCACTACACTTGACAATAAAAAATTGCAGTCAAATTCTGCGCTTTGTTTCCTTACTCCACGCGCCTATTATTAATCCGTCGATACTAATCATATTGGTCGTTTTCAATCCATGGCTGTGTGTGTGTGGGGGTGGGTGGGGGGGTGGGTGGGGGGGGGGGAACGGGGAACGCTGCTGTGCGCAATTGGCTGCCGCGTTTCGCCCACAAACGTACACAGTCAATTCACTTTACAGTACATTCTGTGAAGCGCTTTGAGACGACGATAAGATGTGAAAAGCGGCTGTATCAAATGCAAGGATTATTATTATTATTATTATTATTGCATATTGTCGAGAGGACGTCTCGAAGCGCTTCACGGGATTTACTATAGAGTTCAGTGACTCTGCATTTTGTCGGCCAACGCGGCAGCCAATCTGCACACCGAGCGGTGTCCCCACAAACAGCCGTGTGAAGTGAGTTACTGATTTTATCCGAGGGATTGTTGGGACACTGGTGAGCGAGCGAAATAAATTTGCCGAACGTACTGCAATTGCATCGTTACACACACACAGACAGACAAGCTGACCTGACCCGAGGTTTATAATGTTAAATAATTAAACCGCATTGCAGCGCAGGTATCGCGTGAACACACACTCACACACACACACCTGTGAAACCAGAGAAGGCTTAGATGGCCACATCGCCACAACAGAGAGAGAGAGAGAGAGAGAGCTCTGGCGATGAGATGAGATGAGATGAAATGAAAACCACAGGAAACCTGGGAGGCAGTGAGCAACTCCAAACTCAGGCGCAGGCCAAGATTCGCCAGGGTAAAGGTCTCGCTGTCGAGGCGAAAATTAAAACCACGAAACGCGTGTCTTTCCCGACAGGGGCTAAACTCATCTCTGGAGCTATCGAGCCCCGCAATCCATGGGGCATTGGTAGGTATACGTTACAACATTTACGAGTACTGTACCCTCTGTGTGTTTCTCCCGTACCATCAGACAGTGTTACTTCTGGGGCTCCGAGCGCAACAATTCTTGCCAAACCTTAGGGGGGGGTTAATCAGGTTCCCAAACCTTCTCGGTTTCAAGACTGCTTGTCTCGCGTCGAGGGCTGCTTGCGAAGCTGACTCTGTGTGCGCGTAAATCGGTTTGGCGCGTGTTTGGCTTACGAAAAAAGAACACTACAGTCACGACACTTCACCGTAAAATTGCTTTGATAATAATAATAATGTAATAATAATCCTTGCATTTTGATATCGCGGCTTTTCATATCTTATCGACATCTCAAAGCGCTTCACAGAATATATTGTAAAGTTGAATTGACTGTATGTTTGTGGGCGAAACAGCCAATCGTGCACAGCAGCGTCCCCCCCACCCACACACATAGTCCTGGGTTGAAAATGACCAATTTTTATTATTGCGTTTTTTGGAGGATGAATTATTATTATCAGGCGTGTGAGGTAAGGTTTCGCCCTGACTTCGCTGGATTTGAACCCAGGTCTCACGCTTGTAAGGCGAGTGCTCTAACCACTGAGCTACAGTAGGCTCCACGTACAGTATTGGAAAAAAATATATAAAACAAACTAGAATCCCCCAACACCAGGGCTTCAAAGCTCTCGCAACTTTGGTGCTTAAAAATATTGTGGTCCCGCCGTGCGTGATGCGAATTTGTTGGCAGATTTCCCCAAATTAAATAGGAACAGATATTTTTGTACGATATTTGGAATTTTTAACACATATATATATCAATAATATTAATTAATCCTTCCATTTGATATCGCGCTTTTCACATCTTATCGACGTCTCAAACCCCTTCACAGAATATACTGTAAAGTGAATTGACTGTGTATTTGTGGGCGAAATATATATACAGTATATATAGAAAGAAAATTGCTCGCCTTCCTCGTCCCTGAACCCAAAATACAGAAAGGACGCACTAATATAGTAATCCATTTCTAAATGCAATCAGAGATCAATGCACTAATTGATAAATCTGCATACTTGAAAATTAATTTTTTTAATTAAAACAATTCCCAATTACAGAAGGAACTGTCCTCATTATCGAGCTCTGAGCTGTAAGCCTGGATTTTTTACATGACTAGTCAAACTTGGGTTCCAAACCACTTCACATCCAGTTTTATTTACGTTGCGCTACACTGTGCCATCTTCGCTATAATAATAATTATAATCCTCGCGTTTGATGTCTCAAAGCGCTTCACAGGACACACTGTAAAGGGAATTGACTGTGTATATTTGTGAGAATTTGTGGTACGTTCGTGTACCACTGAGACATAGAAATCGCCTCTGGTTTGGAGCTCCTGTAGCCTCAGTGGGTTAGAGCGCTCACTTGCCTTACAAGCGTGAGAGACCTGTGTTCGAATCCAGGCAGGTCAGGGCGACACCTTGGACAAGTTTCCTTACTCCACACACACACACACACACACACCTAATAATAATCTCTCCCCCACATCCCGCCAAAAAAAAAATGGTCATTTTCTATCCACGATTGTCTGTGGGGGACGCTGCCGTGCGCAATTGGCTGCCGCGTTTCACCCACAAATATATATACAGTCAATTCACTTTACAGTATATTCTGTGAAGCGCTTCGAGACGTCGATAAGATGATAGGACGTCCCAAATTCCCGTTTGCTGGAACATTGCAATGAAACCGGAAATTCTCAACGGAAAGGAAACGGTTATTCACAGTTGTTTTCCGAAGAACAGTAAACAGCCCTAAAAGATTGACATGATCTCATTTTTGGAACAGAGAAGGGAAATCTGTAACTGAGTGGTTAGAGCACTCGCCTCACAAGCGGGAGGCCTGGCTTCGATTCCTGAGTGAGGTGAAATGTTCCTTGGTCAATCGATTGGCCGATTAATTGATTTTTTTCGGGGTAATACGTCGTTCAAAAAAAAGAATGAATTGTTCATTTTAATCCGCGACTGCTTGGGGCGGGGGAACGCTGCTGTACACAATTGGCTGCTGTGTTTTGCCCACAAAATACACAATCAATTCACTTTACAGTACAGTAAAGGCCCGTTTATCCGTGACCGGATCAACCTAACCTCCGTATAATCTTTACCTCAAAAAAAGGTCCCCATTCGATTAACCAGAATTTATCCAGCACAATATATTATTATTTTTTTAAAAATTGTGTGTTTTTGGCCCGAATATCCGGCACACGCTTTAACCGGCATTGGCCAGGTACTGAGGGTGTCGGATAAACAGGCTTTTACTGTTACTCCTGTGAATGAAGCGCTTTGAGACATGATAAGGCCCTAAATCAAACACTAGAATTATTATTATTGTTGTTGTTGTTATTGTTGTTATTATTATTATTATTATTATTATTATATTTACCTGTCTGTCTGTCTGTCTTTCAGCCAGACCCACCGCGGACGAGATCATCGCATCCTACAAATTAAGCAGTGAGAAGCTTGGTGTGAAGCCCATCGATAAACTTCTGAGACAACTGCAGGTATTACTTTACTCAACGCAATTCCGTTCATTGCAGGGTTTAAACTCCTCCTCAGAACGGGAGGAATGAGTGAGCTGCAGATCCCAAACTTGTCAGCCAGGCTCAGTGGGTCTCTCTTCGCAGGCTGAAGAAGATCAGGACTATGAAACTTGTGCAGTCTAGAGCTCGAGAGCTGCCGTTACATCAATTCAGTGCCTCGGGACGTGAAAGACGAATGTCATTTTATTGTTGTCGCTTGTACTGGTGAAGTCCTGTGGCTCAGTGGTCCGAGCGCTCGCCTCACAAGCCAAAAAATCTGGGTTTGATTTCCGGCGGGTCAGGGGCGAAGCCCGAGCCTTGGGCAAGTTTCCTCACCTCCACGCACACACACACATACACACACACACACATACACATGCATACATACACACGCACACATACACACGCACACATACACACGCACACATACACACGCACACACGCCGAATAATAATCCATCAAAAAAAAAAAAAAAATTGGTCACTTCAATCCACGACTGTTTGTGTGTGGGGCGGGGGTGGGGGACGCTGCTGTGCGCAATTGGCTGCCGCGTTTCGCCCACAAATATATATACAGTCACTTCGCTTTACAGTATATTCCCTGAAGCGCTTTGAGATGTCTAGAAGACGTGAAAAGCGCTATATCAACAAACGCAAGGATTCCTATTATCGAAAATCCCACGGCAGTATTCAGACAGAGCAAGCAGTGTCTGCTGGTATTTTGGCCAACAGTAATATGTAGCATTAGGTTTAAAATAGAAATTAGGAGGAACTTTGTCTTGAGCGGGTGGTGAGAAGGGAGGGATGGCATGGTGGAGGTTGAAAGTATCTGCATATTGAAGAGGATACTTGATGCCTCCCTGAGGAAGATGAGATTAGAGGGGTTTGAGAGTTGGGATGAACAACGACAACTTGGAGTTTGGCGCGGCGGAAGTTCTGTATATGAGCTGGATTTCACGAATGGAGGGGAGAGACTGGCGAGGAGGGCGTTGGAATAGTCCAGCGGAGGGGTGACAAAGGCACGGACCAGATGGCTGAAAGGAAACACTGGCACGGATTAGTTGGGGCCAAATGGCCTATTCGCGGGCCAAAAATCCTCCGGGCCATATCATTCCACTCAGTTCATCCGCCACAAATTAATGACTGAGAAATTATAGACTGATCCAACACAGACTTTATACACCATGCCTTCTGGATACTCTACACTCAAGGCGAATGGTTTTCCACATGTGTCAGACCGACCAACGGGGAAATAATGGCGCAAAGATATCACTTTGGCAGTCGGAGGCGATAAGGAAACTCATTTAATAATCCTGCAGCTCAGTGGTTAGAGCGCTCGACTTACAAGCGTGTGAGATTTGTGTTCAAATCCAGGCAGGTCAGGGCGAAACCTTGGGCAAGTTTCTTTACTCCACACATACACACACACACACATACACACACACACACACACACACATGCCTAATAATAATCCGTCTAAACCCCCCCCCCCCACCCACAATAATAAATTACTGTAGTCATTTCAATCCGCGACTGTTTGTGGGGGGGGGACGCTGCTGTGCGCAATTGGCTGCCGCGTTTCGCCCACAAATATATATACAGTCAATTCACTTTACAGTTTATTCTGTGAAGCGCTTTGAGGCGTCGATAAGATGTGAAAAGCCGCGATATCAAATGCCAGGATTATTATTATTGTTATTATTTTTATTATTTTTATTATTAGGGGTGACCATCTGAGAAGGGGTGACCGAGCTTCCAGAGTAAATTGTTTACAAAAATTGCCATTTCCAATCATTTGTACCCATGTCTCAAATGGATTTACTTTTCTTTCCCCCCTGCAACGAGTTTTGTGAAGCGCTCTGAGACGTCTCGAAGACGTGAAAAGGCGCTATATTAAGGATTGTCCTCATTATTATTTAACATGTGTGGGGTTCCCGACTTGCCCCTGCTCTCCCTGGTGATAATATCCCTGCGGTTGTTTTGAAGTCTTGTCGTCGATTTCACCGCACAACAATCACAGCAAATCCAATGAGATGCCGTACGATTGAGCGGCGGCCATTGGTACTTTAACGCTGTGATCATTCTCGTTTGGCGCAATCTCGGAGAGCGAAACGGAATCCGAAAGCGACGCGTGCGTCAATGAAAAAATCGCGTCTGCATCACCGAACTCGAATCCGCATTCGTGACAGGAAAAAAAACAAACAACGGCTACCGAACAGTAAATAAGAGTTACCTTGGCTGTCGCCGCACTGCACCGAATGCAGGCTGCTTCCCTCCAGTGACAGAGCGCACACATACTAACACACAAAAGAATTCATGCGTTGGTATCCGTGACTCGTTCTGTTGCCAGCTCATTTACAAAGCGACCCCCTTTTCAAGCCCAGGTTGTCTGTCCTCTCCTCTCCTCTCCTCTCCCCTCCCCGTTACCCCCCCCACCCCACCACCCCACATTCCCCCTCCCGCCCTTGCAGCTGACTCCTTCCCGAGGAAACCACGTTTACCGTTGGTTTCCTGGAAGGAGGAAAAGTGAACAGGAAACGTAAATAATAGAAAAGGACAACTCCTCCACCGTTCGTTCGTTCGTTCGTCCGTCCCTGGTTTACTGCAGCCAGCCCTGATTATCTCATTACGCTGGGTGTTAATGCCTCTCTGTAATCTGCACTCTGTATAATTTCATTTAAAATAATGTCTTTCCCCAGTAGCTCTGCCATTTCTCACTTCACTTATTACATTATCCACTTTTTTTTTCTTTTTTTTTTATAAAATCTCCCCACAGATTGCGCTCTTTAACTACTTGCGCCTAGCCTGTTACTGCCTGGTTCACTCATTAGCACTTCTACCTTAATATTAATACAGTGTGAAATGTTCTTGTTACATTGAGCGGAGCAGTGATTAAGAGTGTAGGCTGGAGAGCTTGTGTGGAGCTCAGCCTTCCAATTCAAGTCTATTCAGGTACACAGTACTTGTCACACAGAGAGAGAGAGAGAGAGAGAGAGATAGAGAGAAAGAGAAAGAAAGAGATTATTTCAAATTAAAATCCCGCTCCCCACCTACATTTCTAAGGCAGTGTCGTGGTAGGAAGGCCCCTGAGCTATGTTTTGGGCTGGCATGTTACGCACAGCTCTGCACCATTCAAATTATATTCATGTATAATATTAATATATAATAACAATCCTTGCATTTGATATAGCGCTTTGAGAAGTCGATAAGATGTGAAAATTCACAGAATGGTACTGTGAGGTGAATTGACTGTATATATATATTTGTGGGCCAAACGCGGCAGCCAATTGCACACAGCAGCGTCCCCCCCCCCCCCCCACACAAACGTGGGTTGAAAGGACCAATTTTTATTATTGTGTTTTTTGTGGGGAGGGATTATTATTAGGCGCGTGTGTGTGCCTGTGTGTGTGTGTGGAGAGTAAGGAAGCTTGCCCAAGGCTTCGCCCTGGTCTGCCTGGATTCAAAACACAGGTCTCAACACTTGTAAGGCGTGTGTGCTCTAACCCACTGAGCTACAGGAGCTACGTGCTTTTATTTTCCTCTGGGGTAGAACCCAAAGGCTCGTCAGAGCCACCTTCCTCGCTGCCAGCTCCCAGTGTCTGTGAAAGATTTTTCCTGTGAAGCTTTTCCCATTCAACTCATTTGGCGATGCATTAAAATTCTTTTCCTAGGAGGGGTAGCTTTTTGGTGTTGGACTGTCTTGTACTGTGTCACAGACGGTCCCAAGTCA
>JAYJKW010000188.1:0-2500 GCA_035084275.1 Hydrolagus colliei
TGAGAGAGAGAGAGAGAGACTGAGAGAAAGAGAGAGAGAGAGAGAGAGAGAGAGAGAGAGAGAGACTGAGAGACAGAGAGAGACTGAGAGAGAGACTGAGAGAGCGAGAGACACAGAGAGAGAGAGACACACACACACACACAGAGACACACAGAGAGAGAGACCCCCACAGACAGAGACTGAGACAGAGAGACTGAGAGAGAGAGAGAGAGAGAGAGACAGAGAGAGAATGAGAGCGAGACTGAGAGAGAGAGAGACACGACAGAGAGAGAGCGAGATTGAGAGAGAGATAGATAGAGATACAGACAGAGAGAGTGAGAGAGAGACACACACAGAGAGAGAGAGAGACTGAGAGAGACAGAGACTGAGAGAGAGAGCGAATGAGAGAGGGGGAGTGAGAGAGAGAGAGACTGAGAGAGACAGAGAGACAGACAGAGAGAGGGAGAGAGAGATTGAGAGTGTGAAAGAGACAGAGAGAGTAAGAGAGACTGAGAGAGAGAGAGAGGGAGAGAGAGAGAGTGGGACAGAGAGAGAGAGACTGAGAGAGAGACAGAGAGAGAGACAGAGAGAGAGACAGAGAGAGAGAGAGAGACTGAGAGAGAGAGAGAGAGAGACTGAGAGCGCGCGAGAGAGAGAGAGAACAACTGAGACAGAGATAGAGAGAGATGGAAAGAGAGAGAGGAACTCAGAGAGAGACTGAGAGAGAGAATGAGAGAGAGAGGGGGGGGGGGTAGGGATGAGAGAGACAGAGACTGAGAGACAAGGAGAGAGAGAGAGAGAGGGATGGAGGGAGGGTTGGGGGAGTGGATGAGAGGGAGAGAGACTGAGACAGAGAGACGGAAAGAGAGAGAGACAGAGAGACAGAGAGAGAGAGAGAGAGAGAGAGAGAGGGAGGGAGGGAGGGAGGGAGTGCGAGAGAGAGATTGAGAGAGAGAAAGAGATACAGACAGAGAGAGTGACAGAGAGAGAGAGAGGCTTTGAAAGACAGACTGAGAGAGAGAGATGGAAAGAGAGAGAGAAACTCACAGAGAGACTGAGAGAGAGAGACTGAGTGAGAGAGAGACTGAGAGAAAGAGAGAGAGAGAGAGACTGAGACAGAGAGACGAGAGAGAGAGAGACAGAGAGAGAGAGAGACTGAGAGAGGGAGAGAGAGAGAGAGATGGAAAGAGAGAGAGAAACTCACAGAGAGACTGAGAGAAAGAGAGAGAGAGAGAGACTGAGACAGGGAGACGACAGAGAGAGAGGGAGAGAGAGAGAGACAGAGCGAGAGAGAGAGAGAGAGAGACTGAGAGAGGGAGAGAGAGAGAGAGACTGAGACAGAGAGACGGAAAGAGAGACATAGAGAGAGGGAGACAGAGACCGTGACAGAGAGAGAGAAAGACAGAGAGTGTGACAGAGAGAGAGAGAGAGAGGCTGAGAGAGAGAGGGGGGGTGGTGAGAGAGAAAGAGACAGTGACAGAAAGAGAGAATGAGAGAGAGGGAGTGAGACAGAGAGACTGTGAGTGTGTGTGTGTGAGAGTGAGTGAGTGTGTGTGAGAGTGCGAGTGTGCGTGAGAGTGAGAGTGAGTGTGTGTGAGTGAGTGAGTGTGTGTCTGAGTGTGTGTGCTTGTCTGTGAGAGAGTGAGTGTGTGTGAGTATGTGTGAGAGTGAGTGTGTGAGAGTGTGTGAGTGAGTGTGAGAGTGTGTGTGTGTGAGAGTGAGTGTGTGAGAGTGAGTGTGTGTGTGTGAGTGTGTGAGTGATTGCGAGAGTGTGTGTGAGTGTGTGAGTGTGTGTGAGACTGAGTGTGTGCGACCAAACGACCAAGTTTGGTTGGGGGGTTTCATTAACCAAAGCGATTGCAGAAACGACTAAGTGTCGTTCGGTGGGTTCGTAAACCAAATTGCTTAGCAAAAACGACGAAGTTTGTTTCGGAGGGTTCATAAACCAAAGCCCTTGCAGGAACGACTAAGTATCGTTCGGGGGGTTCGTAAACCAAATTGCTAAGCAAAAATGACGAAATTTGTTTCGGAGGGTTCAGTAAACAAATCGATTGCAGAAACGCCTGACTGTCGTTCGGGGGGGTTCGTAAACCAAATTGCTTAGCAAAAACGACGAAATTTGTTAAGGAGGGTTCATAAACCAAAGCCCTTGCAGAAAGGACTAAGTATCGTTCGGGGGGTTCGTAAACCAAATTGCTTTGGAAAAACGACCGTTTGGTTCGGAGGGTTCATAAACCAAAGCCCTTGCAGAAACGACTAAGTATCGTTCGGGGGGTTCGTAAACCAAATTGCTTTGGAAAAACGACCGTTTGGATCGGAGGGTTCATAAACCAAAGCCCTTGCAGAAACGACTAAGTATCGTTCGGGGGGTTGGTAAACCAAATTGCTTAGCAAAAACGACGAAATTTGTTTCGGAGGGTTCATAAACCAAAGCCCTTGCAGAAACGACTAAGTATCGGTCGGGGGGTTCGTAAACCAAATTGCTTAGGAAAAACGACCGTTTGGTTCGGAGGGTTCATAA
>JAYJKW010000188.1:7500-20000 GCA_035084275.1 Hydrolagus colliei
CTAAGTATCGTTCGGGGGGTTCGTAAACCAAATTGCTTTGGAAAAACGACCGTTTGGATCGGAGGGTTCATAAACCAAAGCCCTTGCAGAAACGACTAAGTATCGTTCGGGGGGTTGGTAAACCAAATTGCTTAGCAAAAACGACGAAATTTGTTTCGGAGGGTTCATAAACCAAAGCCCTTGCAGAAACGACTAAGTATCGGTCGGGGGGTTCGTAAACCAAATTGCTTAGGAAAAACGACCGTTTGGTTCGGAGGGTTCATAAACCAAAGCAATTGCAGAAACGACTAAGTGTCGTTCGGGGGGTTCGTAAACGACATTGCTTAGCAAAAACGACGAAATTTGTTAAGGAGGGTTCATAAACCAAAGCCCTTGCAGAAACGACTAAGTATCGTTCGGGGGGTTCGTAAACCAAATTGCTCAGCAAAAACGACCATTACCAAAGCCCTTGCAGAAACGACTAAGTATCGTTCGGGGGGTTCGTAAACCAAATTGCTTTGGAAAAACGACCGTTTGGATCGGAGGGTTCATAAACCAAAGCCCTTGCAGAAACGACTAAGTATCGTTCGGGGGGTTCGTAAACCAAATTGCTTAGCAAAAACGACGAAATTTGTTTCGGAGGGTTCATAAACCAAAGCCCTTGCAGAAACGACTAAGTATCGGTCGGGGGGTTCGTAAACCAAATTGCTTAGGAAAAACGACCGTTTGTTTCGGAGGGTTCATAAACCAAAGCAATTGCAGAAACCACTAAGTATCGTTCGGGGGGTTCGTAAACCAAATTGCTTTGGAAAAACGACCGTTTGGATCGGAGGGTTCATAAACCAAAGCGATTGCAGAAACGACTAAGTGTCGTTCGGTGGGTTCGTAAACCAAATTGCTTAGCAAAAACGACGAAGTTTGTTTCGGAGGGTTCATAAACCAAAGCCCTTGCAGGAACGACTAAGTATCGTTCGGGGGGTTCGTAAACCAAATTGCTAAGCAAAAATGACGAAATTTGTTTCGGAGGGTTCATAAACCAAAGCAATTGCAGAAACGACTAAGTGTCGTTCGGGGGGTTCGTAAACCACATTGCTTAGCAAAAACGACGAAATTTGTTAAGGAGGGTTCATAAACCAAAGCCCTTGCAGAAAGGACTAAGTATCGTTCGGCGGGTTCGTAAACCAAATTGCTTTGGAAAAACGACCGTTTGGTTCGGAGGGTTCATAAACCAAAGCCCTTGCAGAAACGACTAAGTATCGTTCGGGGGGTTCGTAAACCAAATTGCTTTGGAAAAACGACCGTTTGGATCGGAGGGTTCATAAACCAAAGCCCTTGCAGAAACGACTAAGTATCGTTCGGGGGGTTCGTAAACCAAATTGCTTAGCAAAAACGACGAAATTTGTTTCGGAGGGTTCATAAACCAAAGCCCTTGCAGAAACGACTAAGTATCGGTCGGGGGGTTCGTAAACCAAATTGCTTAGGAAAAACGACCGTTTGGTTCGGAGGGTTCATAAACCAAAGCAATTGCAGAAACGACTAAGTGTCGTTCGGGGGGTTCGTAAACCACATTGCTTAGCAAAAACGACGAAATTTGTTAAGGAGGGTTCATAAACCAAAGCCCTTGCAGAAAGGACTAAGTATCGTTCGGGGGGTTCGTAAACCAAATTGCTTTGGAAAAACGACCGTTTGGTTCGGAGGGTTCATAAACCAAAGCCCTTGCAGAAACGACTAAGTATCGTTCGGGGGGTTCGTAAACCAAATTGCTTTGGAAAAACGACCGTTTGGATCGGAGGGTTCATAAACCAAAGCCCTTGCAGAAACGACTAAGTATCGTTCGGGGGGTTCGTAAACCAAATTGCTTAGCAAAAACGACGAAATTTGTTTCGGAGGGTTCATAAACCAAAGCCCTTGCAGAAACGACTAAGTATCGGTCGGGGGGTTCGTAAACCAAATTGCTTAGGAAAAACGACCGTTTGGTTCGGAGGGTTCATAAACCAAAGCAATTGCAGAAACGACTAAGTGTCGTTCGGGGGGTTCGTAAACCACATTGCTTAGCAAAAACGACGAAATTTGTTAAGGAGGGTTCATAAACCAAAGCCCTTGCAGAAAGGACTAAGTATCGTTCGGGGGGTTCGTAAACCAAATTGCTTTGGAAAAACGACCGTTTGGTTCGGAGGGTTCATAAACCAAAGCCCTTGCAGAAACGACTAAGTATCGTTCGGGGGGTTCGTAAACCAAATTGCTTTGGAAAAACGACCGTTTGGATCGGAGGGTTCATAAACCAAAGCCCTTGCAGAAACGACTAAGTATCGTTCGGGGGGTTCGTAAACCAAATTGCTTAGCAAAAACGACGAAATTTGTTTCGGAGGGTTCATAAACCAAAGCCCTTGCAGAAACGACTAAGTATCGGTCGGGGGGTTCGTAAACCAAATTGCTTAGGAAAAACGACCGTTTGGTTCGGAGGGTTCATAAACCAAAGCAATTGCAGAAACGACTAAGTGTCGTTCGGGGGGTTCGTAAACCACATTGCTTAGCAAAAACGACGAAATTTGTTAAGGAGGGTTCATAAACCAAAGCCCTTGCAGAAAGGACTAAGTATCGTTCGGGGGGTTCGTAAACCAAATTGCTTTGGAAAAACGACCGTTTGGTTCGGAGGGTTCATAAACCAAAGCCCTTGCAGAAACGACTAAGTATCGTTCGGGGGGTTCGTAAACCAAATTGCTTTGGAAAAACGACCGTTTGGATCGGAGGGTTCATAAACCAAAGCCCTTGCAGAAACGACTAAGTATCGTTCGGGGGGTTCGTAAACCAAATTGCTTAGCAAAAACGACGAAATTTGTTTCGGAGGGTTCATAAACCAAAGCCCTTGCAGAAACGACTAAGTATCGGTCGGGGGGTTCGTAAACCAAATTGCTTAGGAAAAACGACCGTTTGGTTCGGAGGGTTCATAAACCAAAGCAATTGCAGAAACGACTAAGTGTCGTTCGGGGGGTTCGTAAACCACATTGCTTAGCAAAAACGACGAAATTTGTTAAGGAGGGTTCATAAACCAAAGCCCTTGCAGAAAGGACTAAGTATCGTTCGGGGGGTTCGTAAACCAAATTGCTTTGGAAAAACGACCGTTTGGTTCGGAGGGTTCATAAACCAAAGCCCTTGCAGAAACGACTAAGTATCGTTCGGGGGGTTCGTAAACCAAATTGCTTTGGAAAAACGACCGTTTGGATCGGAGGGTTCATAAACCAAAGCCCTTGCTGAAACGACTAAGTATCGTTCGGGGGGTTCGTAAACCAAATTGCTTAGCAAAAACGACGAAATTTGTTTCGGAGGGTTCATAAACCAAAGCCCTTGCAGAAACGACAAAGTATCGGTCGGGGGGTTCGTAAACCAAATTGCTTAGGAAAAACGACCGTTTGGTTCGGAGGGTTCATAAACCAAAGCAATTGCAGAAACGACTAAGTGTCGTTCGGGGGGTTCGTAAACCACATTGCTTAGGAAAAACGACCGTTTGGTTCGGAGGGTTCATAAACCAAAGCAATTGCAGAAACGACTAAGTGTCGTTCGGGGGGTTCGTAAACCACATTGCTTAGCAAAAACGACGAAATTTGTTTCGGAGGGTTCATAAACCAAAGCCCTTGCAGAAACGACTAAGTATCGGTCGGGGGGTTCGTAAACCAAATTGCTTAGGAAAAACGACCGTTTGGTTCGGAGGGTTCATAAACCAAAGCAATTGCAGAAACGACTAAGTGTCGTTCGGGGGGTTCGTAAACCACATTGCTTAGCAAAAACGACGAAATTTGTTAAGGAGGGTTCATAAACCAAAGCCCTTGCAGAAAGGACTAAGTATCGATCGGGGGGTTCGTAAACCAAATTGCTTTGGAAAAACGACCGTTTGGTTCGGAGGGTTCATAAACCAAAGCCCTTGCAGAAACGACTAAGTATCGTTCGGGGGGTTCGTAAACCAAATTGCTTTGGAAAAACGACCGTTTGGATCGGAGGGTTCATAAACCAAAGCCCTTGCAGAAACGACTAAGTATCGTTCGGGGGGTTCGTAAACCAAATTGCTTAGCAAAAACGACGAAATTTGTTTCGGAGGGTTCATAAACCAAAGCCCTTGCAGAAACGACTAAGTATCGGTCGGGGGGTTCGTAAACCAAATTGCTTAGGAAAAACGACCGTTTGGTTCGGAGGGTTCATAAACCAAAGCAATTGCAGAAACGACTAAGTGTCGTTCGGGGGGTTCGTAAACCACATTGCTTAGCAAAAACGACGAAATTTGTTAAGGAGGGTTCATAAACCAAAGCCCTTGCAGAAAGGACTAAGTATCGTTCGGGGGGTTCGTAAACCAAATTGCTTTGGAAAAACGACCGTTTGGTTCGGAGGGTTCATAAACCAAAGCCCTTGCAGAAACGACTAAGTATCGTTCGGGGGGTTCGTAAACCAAATTGCTTTGGAAAAACGACCGTTTGGATCGGAGGGTTCATAAACCAAAGCCCTTGCTGAAACGACTAAGTATCGTTCGGGGGGTTCGTAAACCAAATTGCTTAGCAAAAACGACGAAATTTGTTTCGGAGGGTTCATAAACCAAAGCCCTTGCAGAAACGACTAAGTATCGGTCGGGGGGTTCGTAAACCAAATTGCTTAGGAAAAACGACCGTTTGGTTCGGAGGGTTCATAAACCAAAGCAATTGCAGAAACGACTAAGTGTCGTTCGGGGGGTTCGTAAACCACATTGCTTAGCAAAAACGACGAAATTTGTTTCGGAGGGTTCATAAACCAAAGCCCTTGCAGAAACGACTAAGTATCGGTCGGGGGGTTCGTAAACCAAATTGCTTCGGAAAAACGACCGTTTGGTTCGGAGGGTTCATAAACCAAAGCAATTGCAGAAACGACTAAGTGTCGTTCGGGGGGTTCGTAAACCACATTGCTTAGCAAAAACGACGAAATTTGTTAAGGAGGGTTCATAAACCAAAGCCCTTGCAGAAAGGACTAAGTATCGTTCGGGGGGTTCGTAAACCAAATTGCTTTGGAAAAACGACCGTTTGGTTCGGAGGGTTCATAAACCAAAGCCCTTGCAGAAACGACTAAGTATCGTTCGGGGGGTTCGTAAACCAAATTGCTTTGGAAAAACGACCGTTTGGATCGGAGGGTTCATAAACCAAAGCCCTTGCAGAAACGACTAAGTATCGTTCGGGGGGTTCGTAAACCAAATTGCTTAGCAAAAACGACGAAATTTGTTTCGGAGGGTTCATAAACCAAAGCCCTTGCAGAAACGACTAAGTATCGGTCGGGGGGTTCGTAAACCAAATTGCTTAGGAAAAACGACCGTTTGGTTCGGAGGGTTCATAAACCAAAGCAATTGCAGAAACGACTAAGTGTCGTTCGGGGGGTTCGTAAACCACATTGCTTAGCAAAAACGACGAAATTTGTTAAGGAGGGTTCATAAACCAAAGCCCTTGCAGAAAGGACTAAGTATCGTTCGGGGGGTTCGTAAACCAAATTGCTTTGGAAAAACGACCGTTTGGTTCGGAGGGTTCATAAACCAAAGCCCTTGCAGAAACGACTAAGTATCGTTCGGGGGGTTCGTAAACCAAATTGCTTTGGAAAAACGACCGTTTGGATCGGAGGGTTCATAAACCAAAGCCCTTGCAGAAACGACTAAGTATCGTTCGGGGGGTTCGTAAACCAAATTGCTTAGCAAAAACGACGAAATTTGTTTCGGAGGGTTCATAAACCAAAGCCCTTGCAGAAACGACTAAGTATCGGTCGGGGGGTTCGTAAACCACATTGCTTAGGAAAAACGACCGTTTGGTTCGGAGGGTTCATAAACCAAAGCAATTGCAGAAACGACTAAGTGTCGTTCGGGGGGTTCGTAAACCACATTGCTTAGGAAAAACGACCGTTTGGTTCGGAGGGTTCATAAACCAAAGCGATTGCAGAAACGACTAAGTGTCGTTCGGTGGGTTCGTAAACCAAATTGCTTAGCAAAAACGACGAAGTTTGTTTCGGAGGGTTCATAAACCAAAGCCCTTGCAGGAACGACTAAGTATCGTTCGGGGGGTTCGTAAACCAAATTGCTAAGCAAAAATGACGAAATTTGTTTCGGAGGGTTCAGTAAACAAATCGATTGCAGAAACGCCTGACTGTCGTTCGAGGGGGTTCGTAAACCAAATTGCTTAGCAAAAACGACGAAATTTGTTAAGGAGGGTTCATAAACCAAAGCCCTTGCAGAAAGGACTAAGTATCGTTCGGGGGGTTCGTAAACCAAATTGCTTTGGAAAAACGACCGTTTGGTTCGGAGGGTTCATAAACCAAAGCCCTTGCAGAAACGACTAAGTATCGTTCGGGGGGTTCGTAAACCAAATTGCTTTGGAAAAACGACCGTTTGGATCGGAGGGTTCATAAACCAAAGCCCTTGCAGAAACGACTAAGTATCGTTCGGGGGGTTCGTAAACCAAATTGCTTAGCAAAAACGACGAAATTTGTTTCGGAGGGTTCATAAACCAAAGCCCTTGCAGAAACGACTAAGTATCGGTCGTGGGGTTCGTAAACCAAATTGCTTAGGAAAAACGACCGTTTGGTTCGGAGGGTTCATAAACCAAAGCAATTGCAGAAACGACTAAGTGTCGTTCGGGGGGTTCGTAAACCACATTGCTTAGGAAAAACGACCGTTTGGTTCGGAGGGTTCATAAACCAAAGCAATTGCAGAAACGACTAAGTGTCGTTCGGGGGGTTCGTAAACCACATTGCTTAGCAAAAACGACGAAATTTGTTTCGGAGGGTTCATAAACCAAAGCCCTTGCAGAAACGACTAAGTATCGGTCGGGGGGTTCGTAAACCAAATTGCTTAGGAAAAACGACCGTTTGGTTCGGAGGGTTCATAAACCAAAGCAATTGCAGAAACGACTAAGTGTCGTTCGGGGGGTTCGTAAACCACATTGCTTAGCAAAAACGACGAAATTTGTTAAGGAGGGTTCATAAACCAAAGCCCTTGCAGAAAGGACTAAGTATCGTTCGGGGGGTTCGTAAACCAAATTGCTTTGGAAAAACGACCGTTTGGTTCGGAGGGTTCATAAACCAAAGCCCTTGCAGAAACGACTAAGTATCGTTCGGGGGGTTCGTAAACCAAATTGCTTTGGAAAAACGACCGTTTGGATCGGAGGGTTCATAAACCAAAGCCCTTGCAGAAACGACTAAGTATCGTTCGGGGGGTTCGTAAACCAAATTGCTTAGCAAAAACGACGAAATTTGTTTCGGAGGGTTCATAAACCAAAGCCCTTGCAGAAACGACTAAGTATCGGTCGGGGGGTTCGTAAACCAAATTGCTTAGGAAAAACGACCGTTTGGTTCGGAGGGTTCATAAACCAAAGCAATTGCAGAAACGACTAAGTGTCGTTCGGGGGGTTCGTAAACCACATTGCTTAGCAAAAACGACGAAATTTGTTAAGGAGGGTTCATAAACCAAAGCCCTTGCAGAAAGGACTAAGTATCGTTCGGGGGGTTCGTAAACCAAATTGCTTTGGAAAAACGACCGTTTGGTTCGGAGGGTTCATAAACCAAAGCCCTTGCAGAAACGACTAAGTATCGTTCGGGGGGTTCGTAAACCAAATTGCTTTGGAAAAACGACCGTTTGGATCGGAGGGTTCATAAACCAAAGCCCTTGCAGAAACGACTAAGTATCGTTCGGGGGGTTCGTAAACCAAATTGCTTAGCAAAAACGACGAAATTTGTTTCGGAGGGTTCATAAACCAAAGCCCTTGCAGAAACGACTAAGTATCGGTCGGGGGGTTCGTAAACCAAATTGCTTAGGAAAAACGACCGTTTGGTTCGGAGGGTTCATAAACCAAAGCAATTGCAGAAACGACTAAGTGTCGTTCGGGGGGTTCGTAAACCACATTGCTTAGCAAAAACGACGAAATTTGTTAAGGAGGGTTCATAAACCAAAGCCCTTGCAGAAAGGACTAAGTATCGTTCGGGGGGTTCGTAAACCAAATTGCTTTGGAAAAACGACCGTTTGGTTCGGAGGGTTCATAAACCAAAGCCCTTGCAGAAACGACTAAGTATCGTTCGGGGGGTTCGTAAACCAAATTGCTTTGGAAAAACGACCGTTTGGATCGGAGGGTTCATAAACCAAAGCCCTTGCAGAAACGACTAAGTATCGTTCGGGGGGTTCGTAAACCAAATTGCTTAGCAAAAACGACGAAATTTGTTTCGGAGGGTTCATAAACCAAAGCCCTTGCAGAAACGACTAAGTATCGGTCGGGGGGTTCGTAAACCAAATTGCTTAGGAAAAACGACCGTTTGGTTCGGAGGGTTCATAAACCAAAGCAATTGCAGAAACGACTAAGTGTCGTTCGGGGGGTTCGTAAACCACATTGCTTAGCAAAAACGACGAAATTTGTTAAGGAGGGTTCATAAACCAAAGCCCTTGCAGAAAGGACTAAGTATCGTTCGGGGGGTTCGTAAACCAAATTGCTTTGGAAAAACGACCGTTTGGTTCGGAGGGTTCATAAACCAAAGCCCTTGCAGAAACGACTAAGTATCGTTCGGGGGGTTCGTAAACCAAATTGCTTTGGAAAAACGACCGTTTGGATCGGAGGGTTCATAAACCAAAGCCCTTGCAGAAACGACTAAGTATCGTTCGGGGGGTTCGTAAACCAAATTGCTTAGCAAAAACGACGAAATTTGTTTCGGAGGGTTCATAAACCAAAGCCCTTGCAGAAACGACTAAGTATCGGTCGGGGGGTTCGTAAACCAAATTGCTTAGGAAAAACGACCGTTTGGTTCGGAGGGTTCATAAACCAAAGCAATTGCAGAAACGACTAAGTGTCGTTCGGGGGGTTCGTAAACCACATTGCTTAGCAAAAACGACGAAATTTGTTAAGGAGGGTTCATAAACCAAAGCCCTTGCAGAAAGGACTAAGTATCGTTCGGGGGGTTCGTAAACCAAATTGCTTTGGAAAAACGACCGTTTGGTTCGGAGGGTTCATAAACCAAAGCCCTTGCAGAAACGACTAAGTATCGTTCGGGGGGTTCGTAAACCAAATTGCTTTGGAAAAACGACCGTTTGGATCGGAGGGTTCATAAACCAAAGCCCTTGCTGAAACGACTAAGTATCGTTCGGGGGGTTCGTAAACCAAATTGCTTAGCAAAAACGACGAAATTTGTTTCGGAGGGTTCATAAACCAAAGCCCTTGCAGAAACGACTAAGTATCGGTCGGGGGGTTCGTAAACCAAATTGCTTAGGAAAAACGACCGTTTGGTTCGGAGGGTTCATAAACCAAAGCAATTGCAGAAACGACTAAGTGTCGTTCGGGGGGTTCGTAAACCACATTGCTTAGGAAAAACGACCGTTTGGTTCGGAGGGTTCATAAACCAAAGCAATTGCAGAAACGACTAAGTGTCGTTCGGGGGGTTCGTAAACCACATTGCTTAGCAAAAACGACGAAATTTGTTTCGGAGGGTTCATAAACCAAAGCCCTTGCAGAAACGACTAAGTATCGGTCGGGGGGTTCGTAAACCAAATTGCTTAGGAAAAACGACCGTTTGGTTCGGAGGGTTCATAAACCAAAGCAATTGCAGAAACGACTAAGTGTCGTTCGGGGGGTTCGTAAACCACATTGCTTAGCAAAAACGACGAAATTTGTTAAGGAGGGTTCATAAACCAAAGCCCTTGCAGAAAGGACTAAGTATCGATCGGGGGGTTCGTAAACCAAATTGCTTTGGAAAAACGACCGTTTGGTTCGGAGGGTTCATAAACCAAAGCCCTTGCAGAAACGACTAAGTATCGTTCGGGGGGTTCGTAAACCAAATTGCTTTGGAAAAACGACCGTTTGGATCGGAGGGTTCATAAACCAAAGCCCTTGCAGAAACGACTAAGTATCGTTCGGGGGGTTCGTAAACCAAATTGCTTAGCAAAAACGACGAAATTTGTTTCGGAGGGTTCATAAACCAAAGCCCTTGCAGAAACGACTAAGTATCGGTCGGGGGGTTCGTAAACCAAATTGCTTAGGAAAAACGACCGTTTGGTTCGGAGGGTTCATAAACCAAAGCAATTGCAGAAACGACTAAGTGTCGTTCGGGGGGTTCGTAAACCACATTGCTTAGCAAAAACGACGAAATTTGTTAAGGAGGGTTCATAAACCAAAGCCCTTGCAGAAAGGACTAAGTATCGTTCGGGGGGTTCGTAAACCAAATTGCTTTGGAAAAACGACCGTTTGGTTCGGAGGGTTCATAAACCAAAGCCCTTGCAGAAACGACTAAGTATCGTTCGGGGGGTTCGTAAACCAAATTGCTTTGGAAAAACGACCGTTTGGATCGGAGGGTTCATAAACCAAAGCCCTTGCTGAAACGACTAAGTATCGTTCGGGGGGTTCGTAAACCAAATTGCTTAGCAAAAACGACGAAATTTGTTTCGGAGGGTTCATAAACCAAAGCCCTTGCAGAAACGACTAAGTATCGGTCGGGGGGTTCGTAAACCAAATTGCTTAGGAAAAACGACCGTTTGGTTCGGAGGGTTCATAAACCAAAGCAATTGCAGAAACGACTAAGTGTCGTTCGGGGGGTTCGTAAACCACATTGCTTAGGAAAAACGACCGTTTGGTTCGGAGGGTTCATAAACCAAAGCAATTGCAGAAACGACTAAGTGTCGTTCGGGGGGTTCGTAAACCACATTGCTTAGCAAAAACGACGAAATTTGTTTCGGAGGGTTCATAAACCAAAGCCCTTGCAGAAACGACTAAGTATCGGTCGGGGGGTTCGTAAACCAAATTGCTTAGGAAAAACGACCGTTTGGTTCGGAGGGTTCATAAACCAAAGCAATTGCAGAAACGACTAAGTGTCGTTCGGGGGGTTCGTAAACCACATTGCTTAGCAAAAACGACGAAATTTGTTAAGGAGGGTTCATAAACCAAAGCCCTTGCAGAAAGGACTAAGTATCGTTCGGGGGGTTCGTAAACCAAATTGCTTTGGAAAAACGACCGTTTGGTTCGGAGGGTTCATAAACCAAAGCCCTTGCAGAAACGACTAAGTATCGTTCGGGGGGTTCGTAAACCAAATTGCTTTGGAAAAACGACCGTTTGGATCGGAGGGTTCATAAACCAAAGCCCTTGCAGAAACGACTAAGTATCGTTCGGGGGGTTCGTAAACCAAATTGCTTAGCAAAAACGACGAAATTTGTTTCGGAGGGTTCATAAACCAAAGCCCTTGCAGAAACGACTAAGTATCGGTCGGGGGGTTCGTAAACCAAATTGCTTAGGAAAAACGACCGTTTGGTTCGGAGGGTTCATAAACCAAAGCAATTGCAGAAACGACTAAGTGTCGTTCGGGGGGTTCGTAAACCACATTGCTTAGCAAAAACGACGAAATTTGTTAAGGAGGGTTCATAAACCAAAGCCCTTGCAGAAAGGACTAAGTATCGTTCGGGGGGTTCGTAAACCAAATTGCTTTGGAAAAACGACCGTTTGGTTCGGAGGGTTCATAAACCAAAGCCCTTGCAGAAACGACTAAGTATCGTTCGGGGGGTTCGTAAACCAAATTGCTTTGGAAAAACGACCGTTTGGATCGGAGGGTTCATAAACCAAAGCCCTTGCAGAAACGACTAAGTATCGTTCGGGGGGTTCGTAAACCAAATTGCTTAGCAAAAACGACGAAATTTGTTTCGGAGGGTTCATAAACCAAAGCCCTTGCAGAAACGACTAAGTATCGGTCGGGGGGTTCGTAAACCACATTGCTTAGGAAAAACGACCGTTTGGTTCGGAGGGTTCATAAACCAAAGCAATTGCAGAAACGACTAAGTGTCGTTCGGGGGGTTCGTAAACCACATTGCTTAGGAAAAACGACCGTTTGGTTCGGAGGGTTCATAAACCAAAGCGATTGCAGAAACGACTAAGTGTCGTTCGGTGGGTTCGTAAACCAAATTGCTTAGCAAAAACGACGAAGTTTGTTTCGGAGGGTTCATAAACCAAAGCCCTTGCAGGAACGACTAAGTATCGTTCGGGGGGTTCGTAAACCAAATTGCTAAGCAAAAATGACGAAATTTGTTTCGGAGGGTTCAGTAAACAAATCGATTGCAGAAACGCCTGACTGTCGTTCGAGGGGGTTCGTAAACCAAATTGCTTAGCAAAAACGACGAAATTTGTTAAGGAGGGTTCATAAACCAAAGCCCTTGCAGAAAGGACTAAGTATCGTTCGGGGGGTTCGTAAACCAAATTGCTTTGGAAAAACGACCGTTTGGTTCGGAGGGTTCATAAACCAAAGCCCTTGCAGAAACGACTAAGTATCGTTCGGGGGGTTCGTAAACCAAATTGCTTTGGAAAAACGACCGTTTGGATCGGAGGGTTCATAAACCAAAGCCCTTGCAGAAACGACTAAGTATCGTTCGGGGGGTTCGTAAACCAAATTGCTTAGCAAAAACGACGAAATTTGTTTCGGAGGGTTCATAAACCAAAGCCCTTGCAGAAACGACTAAGTATCGGTCGTGGGGTTCGTAAACCAAATTGCTTAGGAAAAACGACCGTTTGGTT